>JZKD02S0578591.1:708892-767941 GCA_000966675.3 Picea glauca
TATAAAAATAATTGATCTCGAAATTAAACATCCTTAAATTTATATATTTGTAATCTTTTTTAAATATTCATAATGTTGTAAGAGTTAAATTTGTCTTTTGAAATTGTAAGAGTTAAATTTTTCTTTTGAAAAGATAAAATTAAAATATAATATCCTCAAATATTTAGCGTCTTTCAAAATTATTATACCGCACCTACTTCATAATTTCAATATTGTTATGTTTTCATAAAATTTTGAATATCTACTCATTTCATAAATTTAATGCCTTTCCCTTTTCAATTTTTTTATACTTCATTGTTTTCAAAATTTGAACATCTTGCCTATTTCAAAATTTTATTGTTTCTTTTAATTTGAAAATTATGAAGAGGTAAGGGGTGGCACATGTGGGCTGATCTTTCTTGATCTTGAGGGACAACTTGAAATAACTTTTGTCTAGGCTTTAGGAATGTCCACAAATAATCAAGTTAATGATTATGTTTTTTTCTCAAGGTTTTCTTCTAGAAAATGAAACCATAATAATATATTTGATTATTATAGGCAACTCAAACATACTCATTAAATTGATGATTTCTAAATTAACCCCTGATCCAGGTGGATGCTTGTGGCCACCCACGTATTCTACTAATTCATAATGGTTCCATATCTTGGCAATTTTTCTATGTTTTTTCAGGTACCAAACTTTCACAATTGTTTTGATGCCCTAAATGATGTTTTTTGGCATGGAAGTGCCCAATAGATGCTAGAGAAATCTATTGTGACATTCAAAATGTATACTTCTCAGTTATACCTTTCCAATGGGCTATCGAGTGCCCCAAACATAGATCATATGCAAAAGTAATGCCCCCGGGAAGTTGACGTATCAACTAACCACATCGGGGCCCACAAAATTTTTGTCATTTCATCTTCTGGGGTTAGGGTTTTGGATTTTTATGGTTTTCTCATTGATATTTTATGTTAAAAAAGAATTTTTGGCCTCATTGTAATCATCTTCTTGCAAATGCATGTAGTCATCACATCTCTTCTCGGAGATAAGCTTCCACCATTCTAGCGAGTTCATTTCACTCTATATTTTCTTTTATAGTCTCTGCATATTTCATTCTTTAATAGAAATTGAGTATTACTGCATCTTTTTGTTTCTATCATATTTATGTGTTTCATTTTGTTCCCTCATACATCCAGATGAGTGGTATCATAATAATTTTCTCTTTATTTGTTTCTATGTGCATGTACCCAACAAGGTCAGGGTATAAGGAGTTGGGACTTGAAGTACTTGAGCCTCTGAAAGACCATCCTCGTCAGCCCTGATGAACTCCCATGGCAGAAGAAAAGAGAGACAAAGGATGAGGATATCTTATTCAAATGTTGCTCATGGAAACCCTTGTGCGACAAAGGGACGAGATGATGGATATTTTTTCCCAAATCCTTTGATGACTATCAATAATAGAACACACATCTTCGTCAAAAGACAAATTTGGAAGCACCGCCCCCTTCAAGGTACAAGTTAATTTTTATATTCACGTATTTGAAGGTCAGATAGATGCAGATGCTTTGGAAAAGTGGTTGAATTTGCTAGAAGGTTATTTCTCTTTACACAATTTTTGTGATAGGGGAAAGATCACCTTTGTGCTCCTTAAGGTTATCCCTCATGTAAAAAAATGGTCGGAGACTTATTGTGAGATAAATTTCAAAGAGGAGTGTGGAATTTTTGAGGTATAACCCACTTGGAACTCTTTTATGGATGTCGTTAAGGAACAATATTACTTGGTTGGAAACTATGACAAACAATACACTAGATGGACCACACTACGTCAAGAGAGGGACCAAACAATGTCGAAGTTCACAAATCCCTTCCATACCTTGTGGACCAAGTTGGGTATCTAAGACTCCGAGCGACATTTGGTTCTAAAATACCGTCGGGGTCTACATAGGCACATCCAAATATAAATGGAGTTTCTAGACATATCGTACTGGGAAACACTTATCAATATGTTGTCAAAATCGAGCATAAATTTAGGTAGTAGGATAAGTGGGATTTTTGGTCTACATATATGCAACAAAAAAGTATGGTAAAGGTGTCCCTAACTCATAGAACAACCAACCTCAAGACAACGAGTCCAAGCCACAAGAAAAGAAGGGTAACGAAAAAGATGAACATTGGAAAGTGGTGTGAGTTCCACAAAGTCCCCTGGTACAACACGAATGAATGTCACTCGAAATAGCCATTGGTGGCCGAGCGCAAGGAAAAATAGTTGAACCCTGACTCAAACTTTAATTAAAAACACAATAAAAGGAAACAACTCATCGATGTAGAACCCATTGCTACCATTTTGGCCACAACATTCCAACTAGAGGAGCCCGAGGAGGGGGAGCACCTCTTCCATTAACATATGTGGGTGAAGGGAACCCCACTGTATTTCAATGTTGATAGTAGAAGCCAAAAGAACCTAATATCAGTAGAGTTCGTCAAGTGGTTGGAGTTTCCAACAACACCAAACCCATAACCATGCAACATTGGGTGGCTCATCCATGGACGAGATCTTCGTGCCAGCCAATAATGTCACTTTTCCTATAACATCAAGACCTTCAAGGAGGAGGTATTGTTCTTTGATGTTCTTTTAGGACAAGGGTTCCTATGCTCTTTTATGACAAGGGTTCTTTGATGTTTCTTGTAAAAGACCACAGAGATTTTTGTCTTCATCGACAAGGGTGCCTATGCACTGCCAAGTCAAGAAAATCTATAAAAAATCTTTTTATAGCTCTATTGGCCACAACCATTTTCAGGAGTGTTCAAGGTTCCAACCATTAGCCCCCATTGATTTAACTCTTATTGATGCATCTTCATCGACAGAATCCTCCCACACTCAGACCAAGATAGATCATGCAACCATCTTTTTTGAATAGTTCCACCACCTCCAACAACATGTTCATGACATCCTTCAATAAGCTAATGCCAAGTACAAACATGAAAACTACTTCAGCAAGGAAAGTGACTCACTAACATTCAGATTTAGCAAAAGTTTTGCCATCTCCGGTGGGAACTTGACACAATTAGGACCATTGGTTCCTAAAGTGGGAGGATTTATCCAAGTAGATACTAGTGGCCACCCACATGCTCCACTAATTTAGAATGTTTCCACATCTTAGTAGTTTTTCTACGGTTTTTGGGTACCAAACTTCCATGGCCATTTTGAGGCCCTAAACAATGTTTTTTGATGTGACAACGTCCAATAGATGTTAAATACATATATTGTGTTGTTTGGAATGTGTACTTCTTAGCTAGACATTTCCAACAGGCTATCGACTTCCCCAAATGAAGATCACATGCAAAAGTAATGCCCCTAAGAATTTGACATATCAACTAACCACATCGGGGCCCACAAACCTTTTGACATTTCATCTTTTGGGGTTAGATTTTTGGATTTTTACGATTTTCTCATTGATTCTTTATGTTAAAAAGGCATTTTTTCCTTCATTGTAATAATATTCTTGTGAATGTGTGTAGCCATCACATCTCTTCTTAGAGATAAGATTCCACCATTCTAGTGAGTTCATTTAGCTATGTATTTTCTTTTACAATCTCTGCATATTTTTTTCTTTAATAGAAATTTAGTATAACTTTATCTATGTGTTTCTTTCCTATTTGTGTGTAATATAGATCAACCTCGTCTGACAGCAAGTTAGAATCTATACTAGCTCAAATTCACAAGTAAGTTTGTGGAATACAAAAGGTCTCTTTCTACTAGGTTTTAAGAGACCATAATGTTCGAAAAAACATGGTATTTCCACATAGGTTGAACACCTTACAATATAACCCAGGGGGCATATATGTGTTTAAATGTGTTTGATATGACCCCAAGGGGGAGAATATATGGGATTAAATGTATATGTAATGGGGTAAATGTATATGCAATAGTGGTTATCCTAATAAAAGAGCCAGATGTAGATTTACCATGTATACATATTTTACCTTATTACATATACATTTGACCCCATATATGCCCCCCTTAGGATCATATCACCTAAATGAATAACTCACATAAATAAATCAAAGATCAATACACTAGTGTATTACATGGTTAAAACCCTAAAAGAGGGAAACAATCCATGACCCTAACAAACACGACCATTTGAGGAAATATATTAATGAAAAAAAAAAAACTTAAGAGTTCCTCAAAATTGATCATGGACCAATTAGGTGTTAATCTATGGATTGATACAATCATTAACATCAAGGACAATATGAACTATCTAATAAATTTATGTCTAGAACAAATTAGGACTTTCAGATTACATATCTACAAATGCATACTAAGGAAACATGCTAAAGAAACACACTTTACCTAAACACTACTACATATGGTATTGAAGTCCGATGGGGTGTTCCGACGTTATGGAAAAAATCCACCTTACGGTCAGAAGTTACTCACTAATTCTCAAATTTTCATTAAATTGTTTCTTGGTCCCTCAACGTTCATCGGACTTATGAAACAGTTCATTATTTGTTAGACTTTCGACTCTTATTTCATGGTTTTCAAGACCATCGATTTTGCAACACTAACATCACCATCGTGACCCACCATCTCCCTATGTCCTACCATTGTGGAACCTACATGGCATTCCCATATCAACAAAGTTTTCATCTCATGGGTGCATTTGGCACCTAATTGGGCCTTAATTATGCTAGCTAGGGGGCTAAAAATGTTTGTCACGAGTTTATTATTCCCTCCTTGTCTCGATTGAGATGTCAATTATGCCAAAAATGGGGCCTAAAATGTCTAGATCAGGCTTATTATGCCCGTTGACTCTCAAGATGTCAATTAAACATGAATGGATAAGAGATATGATTGGAAAATATAAGGATTAATGGATGAACATAGAGAAGATTAGAAGTTTGGATGATGTGGGCATGATGGATAGTACCTGACCCATATAGTACCCCACCATAATACTCTACCTCAAGCTCATCCCCAATACTTCCCCTTCTCTCTTCCCTCCTAGTGATGCACCCTCCATATCCATATCACATTTTGTATCTTCCAATAGAACCTTCAATGCACTACTAATTTTGGAACTCATTATCATTATAAGTTCCTTTGGTACCACCCCACAATGTGAAGCTGGTGACTGGATAAAAAACCCTTCTAAGTATCCATTGTAGTAGATGATTGTCTACAACGAGGCGACATGTGCCACAAGTACTAAGCATCGCCTCAAAGATGTAACAACTAGCTTGAGGACTCGTGAGTACATGTAAATTTAGTTATGATCCACTTATGTAAGGTACTTATGGGTCAAGGTTGTCCCCATGGGGAAAAAATATATATAAGGTTGTTAAAACTGGCTCGAGGACCTGTGAATACATGTAAAGTTAGTTATCATTCACTTATGTAAGAGACATATGGGTCAAGGTTGTCCCCATGGAGAACAAGATATATAAGGTTGTAATAACTAGCTCGGGGACCTGTGAATACATGTAAATTTAGTTATGATCCACTTATGTAAGTGACCTATGGGTCAAGGTGTTCCCCATGGGGAACATGATATATAAGGTTGTGAGTAGAGAGATAACAAAGGAGAGACTTGTTATATATTCCTCAGGAGGAGCCTTCGGAGAGGAGAAAGTTGTAGAATCTGTATTACAACTTGCCCAATTTTTTAATGGAGATTGTATCAAAGATGTTTATCATACAAATATCCTTCTATATTTATGAGAAATTAATGGAAGATCAATAATTTTTTTGACTCATATTTGTCTTATATGTGATGTTTGTTGTGATATTTAGTGATTATTTGCAATCTTTAAGTGATGTTTAATTCATGTTTATAATAATGTCTGAATCTACCTACAAGAAATTATATTTCAGGTTTATTTTTACGAGACAAAATCATTGTATTGATATTTCTAGTGGAAATGAAATACACATTAATGAGATCCCTTCTACTTTGAACATTAGCAACCATTTCCTTTATAGACTGCCTCTATTAGATAAGATTATAGCCTATCCTTATGACTTTAAATCTTACAATCATCCTTATGGAGGTCACTCTTGTTGACTTGTATATAAACTTTCCCTCATCCTTTATTTTCTTTTTACTTAGAAAATTATTGACCACGACGGTTTCATAATACTTGTAATATCCCAAAGGATGAGCCCTGTTGTAATCATGTTTTGTAAATCATGTTTTTTAGTCTTGTGAGTTGAGTATTGATAAGCTAATAGGCTTATGTGTTTATTAGGCCGGAGAGACTAAGTGTTAAAGGCCAAGAGCCTGATTTGGTACATGTAATTATGCACATTATTAATAAAAGATAAAAATCTTTGCATGTGGACCAACCAAGATGAATGAGTGATGGGGGACTAAGATTCCACAAAGATTGGGTAAGGGAGAGGGGGATGAAAGGTAAGAAAGAGGGGCTAATCTTGGGGGCTTAAGCCCTTGGGAATAATAATTTATTATTATTCCAAAGTACTGTGTAAATGTATATGTTTTGTCCTAAGTTCCCGGAGAGGAATGCATGGTGATGGAGTGCATGCAGCTTCATGGGTGACAAGTGTCGACCCAGGCGCATGTAGTTAAAACCATAGGAATAAGTCGTGTTGGGTGTCTTCATTCCGCCATTCATCAACTGAGTCTGGGGGTTTGACCTTCCAATTAGCCATCCTCCGTCTGCACTCGTGATTGTCCATGATCAACCTATGTCTGGTGTTGTTTTCAAATCCCTTACTTGGATAGTTCAAGCCTGTGCATGAGATCTCTGTGCACCCTTACGCAATCCCAAAACCATAAATGTGAGTCCGTTCTATGTTGCATGATTGAGAAACTTGAATTTGTCTGGGTTGTGTTGTGCTATCCCAGTGGGATGTTGTGGCAGCGTAATTGATCATGTGAGGTTGTTTCCATTGACTATGCATTGTTGAGCCTTGTTGTTGTGTCCTCATTGTGCTAGAATTGGTCACAAGAACAAGTTACCAAACCTGTGAGCAACTGTCTCTAGGTAAGAGATTGTGCTGAGGAAGTAAGAAATCCTAGAAAGGGTCCTATAGCTGCTACAGAACTCTGAGACTTACGGTTTGGTCTGTTGCTAAACCCCAAGGCAAGGGAGTTTAGTAGCCGAAGGACTGTCTTGGTGACAGTGAAGGTGTATACTCCTAGGGTGGGACAGGCATGTGGGGAATGAGATTTTGTGAGCAGTGGGAATAAGTGACTCACAAGAGAAAATCCTTCCTCTGTAACTGTGTGTCTTCTCATTGGCCTTGCCTAGCCTAGGATTCCTTGCCCATTAGAGCTTAGTCCTGGCTCGGGGGTGACCTACTGCTGAGAGTGATGAGAAACGCAGTCTAAGACTGGGAGGTTTTTGGAAGTTTTGCACGTAATTGGTGACTTACATCTAGTTTCAAAGATAAGTGTATGCATGTGTTTAAATTCATCTTTTAAATGCATGTCTGTGATGCTTACAATATTATCATGTATTCCGTTGCGATGATGTTTATTGTTGTGCATATGAATTATTGTTAATACCATGGATTATGTATGCTAGCAGTAATTATGTGCTTACTCTACGTTAATGTATTGAATTGATTTAAATGCATGCTATATAAGTTTTATTCCGCAGTAGCATTACTCCTGACGTGGGTTGACAGCCCGAAGGATGTTACAGTATGGTATCAAATATTTAAAGGGATCAAGTCATAAGTGTTTGTAGCATTGCCCGACATTTGGAGGGTCGGGGATGTTACATTTTGGTATCAAAGCCAAGGTTTTCAATGTTGATCCTAGATGGGCCAGAGAAGGGGCCATTGGACCCAAGGTTTCAGGTAGAAATTGTGTCTGGAGGGACTAATTTCGAACCTTAGATTATTTCTGAGTGCTAAGGGGTTGCTTGGCCGTGTTACAAAACTACAGTCGGTGTGGTATTTGGCCATAGAGAGAGAGTGAGAGATAGTGCAGCGCATGAAGTGTTGGAGTCATTGGATCTAGTCTGGAGGAAAGGAGATCCCTCACGACCATCAGATTTGGATAAGGTTCAGGAGAGTTATCCTGGAAACCTTTCAGGGATTCGACTATCGGGAAAAGTGAGATGTGCTGATGCATGAACTCCTGATGCCCGAAACTCCGAAGTGCCAAAACGATCTACACCATAGATCGGAGGAAGAAAACTTGACAGTTGGATCAAGCAGAAAGTAAATCGCAATTTTGCGATTTTGGCTATCGGAAAAAGTGAGATGTGCGGACACAGAAATTCCTGAAACCCAAACTCTAGAAAAGAAAAGTGAATGTGGTAGGACCCGACGACATCGTTGAAGGTGACATGGACCCTCCTAAGCATGCCACGTGCCACTGTGATTGTTGGAAACAACTATGTGACGTGGGCCCGAAGGGGATAAAGTAAATCAAAATTTTGGATGTCAAAATATTTGGAGGAAACAATTGTGGGAACCTCCGAGGTCCAAAGTCTTGAAACCCTGAAGTCCCGAAGTCTTGAAACTTTGATGACGAAAGGACCATAGTGGGTTCCAACCGTTGGATGTTGTGTACACGTGGACCATTGATCCACCCGATGTCGTGAGTTCGGTAACCAGAACTCAAGAGATAGTGGTCTAGCGTTTGGTCACATCCCGTGATTGCATGGGCTGGGGACTAAGAAAGGGGGGGCTATCACACAAAAGTTACAGAGCCAAGAAGAGCTCAAAAGATTCATGAAGTTGAAATGTTTTCTTAGAATCATGTTGGTTTTGAATGTGTGGAACTTGTTAAGGAAAGATGGTTTGACAAATTTTGGTTGTCTGCACATTGTGATTACAGAAGTTGACAAGGGCCAGAACCGGTCAGATTTTCTAGTGATTGAAAAGAAATGGAAGAGGCACGAATTTCCTACAGTTCATAGAATGAAAGAAAAGCAATGGATGTCAACTTGGGAGTTGAAGGATCAAACTCCAATGGGCACGGAAAGGAGATGGATAAGGAAGGGCATATGATGAAAATCACTGAAAGATTGCGGAAAGATGCCCAGGCTCGCCAAGATGATAGCAGAAGGCTCAAGAAAGTGCAGGATAAACAGGGTGAATTCAACTTGAAGTTGTTGCAGAGTCTGGATAGGATCGAAAATAAATTGGAAAAGGAGAGAGACACAAGAAAAATAGGGAGTCGCAGGACCCTTGAGAGGAAAATAAGATCGAGGAGTGTTAGTGGACATCATCATCGCTCCCCAAAGAATTCAAGTAAATAAACGCATGGTAGTTCAAGCCCATCTCTTACCAAAAAGAATAGGTAGTCTAGAGTGGATGAACTGAAAGGAAAAATGAATAAGATTAAGCCTCCCACGTTTGATGGAGAACACCAGAAGGAAGAAGATGATGAGACATGGCTGCTAGGAATGAGGAAGTACTTCCAATTGCATAATTATTCCTCTCATGCCGAAGGAAGAATTGTGATGTATCAATTGAAAGGAAAAGAATCCATGTGGTGGGATCAACTTGTGCAGGTGAAATACGTTAGAGAGAAAGATATCACTTGGAAGGAATTCAAGAGGTATTTTGAGAAGAAATATTTGACTAAAAGATATTATGACAGAAAGATGAAAGAGTTCTTTGAACTCAAATTGAGCAGCATGACCATTGATGAATACGAGCGAATATTTTTGGAACCATTGAAGTATGTTTCGTTCATCAAGGAGGAGACTGTCAATATTCATAGGTATCTAAGTGGATTACCACCTTTTATTGGTGAAAAAATTGAATATGATGACCCTAAGTCTATGGAAGAAACAATAAGAAGAGAGAAATGTATATATGAACAACAGAGAGAAAATCCTAGCTTCCAAAAGGCTTGGGAAGACAAGAAGAAGTTCAATAAGGAAAAGAGGCAGAAGGGAAACAAGCCTACCTTTTTCAGAAACAGTCCTCAGGGACAACCATCTTTTAGAGAGCCCAAAAAGGATGAAGTGGGTGGTCAATTTCCAAGTAAAACACCTATGGAGTGTTGGGGTTGTAAAGGAAACCATAGGTATAGATATTTCCCCCACAAAAATGATAAAGCGAGAGTCATCCACATTGTTCAGCAAGCTGAAACAATGGAGGACATGGGCAGTAGAATGCCAAGGATCTACACAACCCTAGAAAAAAAGAAAGATGAATTTCAATCACACATGATTGAAGTGGAAGGTATGATTAACAACCGACCACTTACTATTTTAATTGATTCACGGGCTAGCCATAGTTATATAGATCCTAGAGTGGTGGAAGGTTTGCATTTATCAAGAAGAAAACATGAAAAGTATTGGTTAGTGCAGTTGACTACAGGAACCAAGAGGAAAGTCACTAAGTTGGTTAAGTCATATCCTGTTGACATGAAAGGATTGAGCATGAAGGCTGAATTGAATATTCTTCCTTTAGGCTCTTATGAATGTTTAATTGGGATGGACTAGTTGGACCAACACCATGCCCTCTTGGACTATCGTAACAAGGCATTTACTTGCCTGGATGAGGAGGACGGGAATCAGAAAACAATCCAAGGAATTCCCAGAGTTGTAGTTGTCCGATAAATTTTAGCATTACAGCTGAAGAAATGCTACAAGAAAGGTTGTCAGTTGTTTCCATCCCATATGGAGGAATCATCTAAGGATGAGGTCTTAAAGATTGGAGACCATGCGGTACTAAAAGAGTTTGAATATGTATTTCAGGAGTTACTCGGACTACCTCCGAAGAGAGATATCGATTTCTCTGTAAATTTGAGGCCTGGAGAAGCTCCAGTGTCGAAAGCTCCTTATAGAATGAGCACACCAGAGCTGAAAGAACTTCAGTTGTAGCTTGAAGAGATTATGAGGAAGGGGTACATTCACCCAAGCATGTCTCCTTGGGGTGCCCTAGTTCTATTCGTAAAGAAGAAGGATGGAACGTTGAGCTTGTACATCAATTTCTGACAATTGAACAAAATAACTGTCAAGAACAAGTACCCTCTGCCGAGGATTGATGAATTCTTCAATCAGTTGAAGGATGCGAAGATATTTTCGAAGATAGATCTCAGATCGGGATATCACTAGGTAAGAATAAAGGATGAAGACATCATCAAGACCGCCTTTAGAACAAGGTATGGTCATTATGAGTTCACAGTGGTGTCGTTTGGGATGGCAAACACACCAGTTGTTTTTATGTGCTTGATGAATGGTGTGTTCAAGGACTATCTATACAAGTTTGTCATAGTCTTCCTAGATGATATTTTGTGGTATGCAGACCCAAATGAATATTTTGTGGTATGCACCGATGAGTGTAAGGAAGCGCTAGGAGGAGTCCTCAGCCAGAATGGATTTGTAATCTGTTATGAGTCCAGGAAGATGAAAGAGCACAAAAACAATTATGCCACTCACAATTTGGAGTTGGAAGCAATCGTTCACGCTCTGAGGAAATGGATACATTACCTCATGGGGAGGAGATTTGAATTGAGAACAGACCACAATGGTATGAAATACTTGTTTGATCAGCCCACCCTAAACGCTAGGCAGAGTAGGTGGTTGGAGTTTCTGTGTGAATATGAATTTGATATCAAGAATATCAAAGGGAAGGAAAACAAAGTGGCTGATGCACTCAACAGAAAGGTGCACAACTTACATGCTACAACCATTAACATGTACGAAAATGATATAAAGGGTAGAATTTTGGAGGCTGCAAATACAGATTTGCAGTACAGAGATTTGGTAGCAAACCTACAACAAGGTAAGATGCCATAGAAAGTGTAGATTTATAAACTAGGGGATGATGGAATAATTCTATACAAGAAAAGAATTTACGTACCTAGTGTCCAGGACTTGAAACATATAATTTTGCATGAAATGCATAATGTCCCTTATGCAGGGCACCTTGGATATCAGAAAACTATGGCAGTAGTCAAGAGCCATTATTTCTGGCCAGGTATGAAGAAAGAGATTGTTGAATACATCACCAGATGCATGGAGTGCTAGGAGGTTAAGGATGAGCACAGGCACCCAGCAGGGTTGCTGCAACCTTTACCCATTCCTGAGTGGAAGTGGGAAATGGGGACAATGGATTTCATCACGAGATTGTCCAGAACATGCAAGAAACATGACTCAATCATGGTGGTGGTGTACAAGATTATGAAAGATGCCCATTTTACTCCACTAAAGACTACTCATAAGGAAACAGATGTTGCTGATATTTTTATGAAGGAAGTGGAACGATTGCACGAAATTCCTAAGATAATTGTGTTTGATAGAGACCCGAAATTTACCTCAAATTTTTGGAAGGGGTTATTCAAGGGATTCATAACGTATCTAAATTTCAGTACAACCTACCATCTTGATTCAGATGGGTAGAAAAAGCAGGTGAATCGAGTGATAAAAGACATACTGAGAATGTATGTGATGGACAAACCATCGAATGGGAAGACTACTTGCACTTGGTAGAATTCACCTACAACAATGGGTATCAAGCATCACTGAAGATGATCCCATTTGAAGAAATTTATGGAAGAAAGTGCAATACTCCAGTAAGTTGGGATAATCCAATTGACAGAGCAGTAGTTGGGCCAGAGTTGCTCAAGGAAATGGAAGAGCAAATTCTAAAAATTAAGCATAATTTAAAAGTTTCCCAAGACCGATAGAAAAGTTACACTAATAAAAAAAGAACCCATAGGGAGTTTAAAGTGGGTGACCATGTTTTCCTGAAAGTGAAAGATAATAAAATTTCCCTAAGGCTAGGAAACTGTGCCAAGTTGGCAGCCAAATTTTGTGGGCCATTTGAAATACTAGGAAGGATTGGGCCAATTGCATATATGTTTTCATTACCTGCAACCATGACTGTACATAATGTGTTTCATGTTTCATTTCTTAAGAAATATATACCTGATGCTAATCATGTTATTGATTGGAATGTGATTCAGGTGGAGAAAGAAGGTGTCCTGCAAGTGCATCCTGTGCACATATTGGTCAGGAAAAGAAAACATCTTCAGAATCGAGCTATAGGGATTGTAAAGGTCCGGTGGACCTGGTACAGTCCTGAGGATGCAACATGTGAGCATGAAGATGCTATGTGGGCAGAATAACCACATATTTTTGAAGATTTTGAAAATCCTGCAGATGCTGTGTGAAATTTTCATTGAAGACAGTGCAAAAATAAGGGGAGGGGATTGTAATATCCCAAAGGATGAGCCCTATTGTAATCATGTTTTGTAGGATGGTGAGCCGAGTATTGATGAGTTGATAGGCTTATGTGTTTATTAGGCCAGAGAGCCTAAGTGTTAAAGGCCAAGAGCCTAATTTTGTACTTGTAATTATGCACATTATTAATAAAAGATAAACATCTCTGCATGTGGACTGACCATGATGAATGAGTGATGGGGGACTAATATTCCACAAAGCCTGGGTAAGGGAGAGGGGGCTGAAAGGTAAGAAAGAGGGGCTAATCTTAGGGGCTTAATCCCTTGGGAATAATAATTTATTATTATTCCAAAGTACTGTGTAAATGTATATATTTTGTCCTAAGTTCCTAGAGAGGAATGCATGTTGATGGAGCACATGCAAATTCATGGGAGACATGTGTCAACCTAGGCACATCTAGTTAAAACCATAGGAATAAGTCGTGTTGGGTGTCTGCATTCCGTCAGCCATTACCTGAGTCCACGGTTTCGACCTTCCAATTCGCCATCCTCCATCTGAACTCGTGATTGTCCATGATCGACCTCTATCTGGTGTTGTTTTCAAATCCCTTACCTAGATAATTCAAGCCTATGTGTGATATCTCTGTGCACCCTTACGCAATCTCGAAACCATAACCATGAGTCTGTTCAGTGTTGTGTGATTGAGAAACCCAAATTTGTTTGGGTCGTGTTGTGCTATCTCAGTGGGCTATTGTGGTAGCGTAATCCCTGACCATGTGAGGTTTCTACAATTGACTGTGTGTTGCTAAGCCTTGTTGTTGTGTCCTTACTATGATAGAATTGGTCACAATAACAAGTTGCCAAACATGTGAGAAACTCTCTCCAGGTGAGATATTGTGCTGAGGTAGTAAGAACTCCTGGAAGGGGTCTTGTAGCTACTATAGAACTCTGAGACTTTCGGTCCGGTCTATTACTGAAGCCCAAGGAAAGGGAGGTTAGTAGCCGAATGACTGTCTTGGTGACAATGAAGGTGTATACTCCTGAGGTGGGACAGGCATGTGGGGAATGAGAGTCTGTGAGAAGTGGGCATAAGTGACTCTTGGGAAAAAATCCTTCTTCTATAACTGGGTGTCTTCCCATCGAACTTGCCTAGCCTAGGATTCCCTGCCTGGTGGATCTCAGTCCCAGCTCAGGGGTGACCTACTGCTGAGAGTGATGAGCAACGCGGTCTAAGGCTGGGAGGTTCGTGGAAGGTTTGCACGCAGTTGGTGACTTACATCTAGTTTCAAAGATAAGTATATGCATGTGTTTAAATTCAACTTTTAAATGCATGTCTATGATGCTTGCAATATTATCATGTATTTCGTTGCGATGATGTTTACAGTTGTGCATATGAATTATTGTTAATGCCATGGATTATGTATGGTAGTAGTAATTATGTGCTTACTCTACGTTAATGTATTGAATTTATTTAAATGCATGTTATATAAGTGTTATTTTGCAGTAGCATTACTCTTGACGTGGGTTGACAGCCCGGAGGATGTTACAGTATGGTATCAGAGATTTAAAGGGATAAAGTCATAAGTGTTGGTAGCATTGTCTAACCTTTGGCAGGTCGGGGATGTTACAATACTCGTTACCAAGAGTTCCATGTTATACAAATTGCACTTCTCTTCCTCTACCGTATTCATAATGAACAATGACTTAGTTGTATTTCAAGAGCTTTCTTTATAACTATGGTTTCGCAGGTTGACATACTCACAGGTTCATGTTATCATTTCTTATGTACCCTTTTCTCTATCATCACCAAAACGAACTTTCATTTTCTCCGTGCTCCTCATTTTGAGTCCTATACTTAGAATATTTTTTATTTTCTCCACTGCGGTTTCACGGGTCTCAAGTCTTGAATATTTATTTTCTCATGAGTTTGATCGATCACTAAACTTAACCATTTCATTTCTTCCACTCTTATATTTTAAGTATAATACTTAGCCATATTTCTATTGTATGGCAGGTTCGGGGGTTGGCAAACTCACAAGTTCACCTCATTTCCCCTCCCATGCCCGACTCCCCACTGTAGTGTATAATTTCTTTGTCACTCTTCTCGAGATACATTAAATGCTAATCCTATGGAAGACAACTACCAATTAAATTATGAAAAGGATGTTATTAATGGAAGAACACTCGAGGTAATATCTTTTAATTTGTATTAATTTCTCCATCGAAAAAGGGTTTAAGTTATATTACTGAGAAAATATTCATTTCATAATCATTGTTCTAAGGAATTATACTATATTCCACTAGCTTCAATTGAATGGCTACAAGAACACAAAAATTCTATGGAGATACATTGAATATTTTTGAGAGAGAAGATCAAAATTTTCAATGGTCAATATCTTACTGGTACTATTCTACATTGCCATTGCTTGGAATAAATGAGAACATAATATGGACATCAGGTATTTCTCTAGTTGGATGTGTGCCCGAAGTATTTGACTGTAAATAGATTGTCTCTTGGTGCGTGGATAAATTCGTTCCAAGCCGAAGGGTTATTCAACTTCAAAGTGAATCCTCCATTTCTTTGGTGCCATTGGTCTTAAGAAAAATGTTGAAACTGCTAGAGTCTACTATTACTTTTAAAGAAGAAGAAGCAATGAACTTCCTCAATAAAAAAAAATAATAGATTTGATCCTTTTTAAGAATATTTAGAGGATCCTACGACAATGACAATTGATATATCAAGAATGCGGGTTAGTCTGTTTAAGAACCCTTATCGAGAACATGAATGGCTATTCACTATAATTACTAGTCAAGAATCCATGAGAACCATTCCTCAGTTGGCCCTTTATATTTTATATTTTACAATTCATGAAGAAGCTATATTTGGTTGGGGGAAAATCATCTATGTTGAAATTTCTTCACAACTTTTAAAATTCGAGAAAGAAAGGAAGTTCAATATGGCTTCTTACTTAATATTTTTTATTATTTATTGGCATGTATTCAAGGGTTTGACTATAAGGAAAAGTGTATATTGCAAAATTGATTTAGTACCTATGTGGTATCAGAATCTATGGATACATAAAGCTACTTATCACCTTTATGAAGTATACAATGAATGCATGATTGTTTTCAAGAAACTTCTTTTTGGAGAGAATACAACTAGACTATCATTAGAGGTAGCGACCTTTCAAAACAAAAGAGGGACTTTAGAAAAATGGAAAATTATAATGTGATTAGAATTTTTGGTTCTCATGAAAATCCTTTCTTTCTCCCTTATTACATTTCAGAAAAATTATTCATCATTGAAGTTTCTAGGAAATACATATTCTGGTTCCACTTTCTTCATGAGAAAAGGAAGAGGCAATTTATCCCATTGCCATGGAAAATCAGAAAAATCATGGTAAGAGTTATTGCAAAAATTGATGATTACTCAACTCACCTGAACTATTTCAATCTGGAGTATGCATAAAATATCAAGGGTTTTGAACCAAGTCATATATTTCTCAATCATAGGACATTAGTTGGATTCAGTAATGCATTTACTAATACACTGATGATTGAAGAAGATAATATCCATAATATTCTAATGCAATTTGCTGATGATATTGAGATTATCAAAAGCTCAACAAATCAACATAAACAAAGAGGAAAAGGTTCAAATTAAAGAGGAACTCAACCTCCTGTAGATTAAAAAAACAATATTCAACCCAAGCACAGTCTCCAAGAAACAATGTCACAGCAGAAAAATGATTCAAAGAGTAATTTGAGTAGTGGCGGTGATGATAAAAACCCGCCACAAGGAAAAATTACAAGTCCCCATAAGATTCAAGTAAAGAGAAAAAGAAAAAAATCTCAGCAAGAAGAAGCAGGATGACCTATATCTAAAAATGATATATCTCACAAGGACATGGACCTGGAGGTTGATACTGAAAATATTCATTTCCCCGATGAAGAACATAGGTTGCAGGAAAGTCAAAAAGTTGCATCTGAACTCGCTACACAAGAAGAATATTTTTCAGAAGAAGATTCATTTTCCATACATAATGATTTATTTGACAAAAATTCTAGAAAGTTAATATTTGAAGGATTTGACCCCAAGAATAAAAACGAAAAATCTAATTATGAGTATGATCTCATCAAATTACTTCCATCTAGAATTGATAAGATACACAATATAAAATGGGATGATTTGGATGTTTCAATTGATGACACGAAGTTACAAAATCCAAAATTAAAGGAAAGAATTAAAGAGATGGAATATACTTTGATGTCGCCCCCTATTCTTGAAATTCCATTGGCTAGTGTCAAATCTGCAATAGTGGATTTAAAATTGAAAGGAACATCAAGATTGTTGGTCGTTGTCAGAAAGTTCATTGAAGAAAATATTAAAAAGTGAATGTATCTTATTATGCAAGCATGTGATGATGGAAGTAACATTGTTTCTTTTGTCTCTAAATTAAATGATTTTAAAGATTTCCTCTGAGGTGACTATAAACATGAATAAGGGTTTTATAAAGATGCAATCACTACATTTTCTTTGGAGATTTCAAATATGATTGAAATAAAAACAAAAGAAGATTTACCTTCCCCTACTCAGATAAAACAACTAAAGGCTTGTTGGATGAAGAAGATAAAGATTCTAAAATACATTCTTGAGGAATGTGATGACGTGGTTACTAAAAAAGAGGGGTTATACAAAATATTAATTGAAATAGACTTATCTAGAACCACGGGATAAGTCCAGGAACCCTAATTAATTTTAAATTCTATAGTTATGACAAGAGAGCAATTTCAACAAGAAGTGGAAATATTAAAGGGTCTTTCATCCAAGAATTTTAATAGTATCATTGAATATAATGAAAATGAAGTTGAGAATTGGTTGGTAATATATGCAAACAAAAATGAAGATATTGAAGACATGCTTAGCCAACTTTCATTTGACTTAAGAGACTTGGAGGGTATACTTTTTTATATTAAAATTTAGATACAAAATCAATGTAGCCCCAATGAAATATTATATAGAAGAGTGGTTAATGGAGGCCTTAATTAATATCATGGAAGAAAATGAATAAGGAGAAGTTAGTACCATCCATGAAACCATCATCAAGGAAAATATAAGGACACCAACAATGTAAAAATGAGTCATGAGATTCCATCATAGTAAGTCTATATTGATCACCCCATTTTCTTCCCTTTCAGAATTCATCAAATTATATTTTTTCTTTCATGAGAAGAGTATAATTGAGTTTTGATTTCATCCTCTATATTCTTTTCAGGTCCTGTTGCTCATGCCTTGTTCAAACATTACCCATTCTTCTTCTCTCTCTCTCTCTCATATATATATATATATATATATATATATATATATTGGTGCATGGGAGCCCCAATCCCAAACCATTTATAGACAAACGCCTTTAATTTTATGAGACTGTAAAAGACAATATTATTTATGAGAAAATCCCAGAGAATTGTGTCGAAGTTAATTTTGATTGTATTTTGTACTTCTGAGCTCTTGAATATAAGATATTTGAAATTAACTTATCATATTCTATTTTTCATTTCAATAGAAATACTCTTTTAAAGTTCTCTTATTTATGGGCCATTTGTTCTTTTCCTTTTTGGCATGATCAAAAATACTTTTGAAACTGTGATGGATGTGAGAATCAATTCATTATTTTCCAAAATTGATTATTTAATTTATTCTTTACAAATGTTGTAAATAGAGATTCATGGTCCATTTCACAGGAATCCTATGTGTATATTTGATCCAGATTATTTTCGGCACGAAATGAGAGTGGAGATATAATAAAGAAATATATAGAGATATCTCATATATCCAAAAATATAACATAAATATATCGGATATGCAACCATAAACACAAAGATACAATAATACACAATTTTTATTAACGAGTGAAATGTACAAAACTGTAGAAATACATAGTGAAAGACTCGCTAGAATGTTGGCATCTTATCTCTGAGAAGAGCTATGACGGCTACTCACATTTTCAAGAAGATGATTACAATGAGGATCTAGAGGTACTTTTAACATAAATAAAATCCAAAACCCTAACCTGAGAAGATGAAAATCCAATAGTTTTGTGGACCACATTTTTGGTAGTTTGGTGTATCTGTTGATGATTACAACTGCGTGAGACATCCTCTAGGACACATACTGAGTGATTCAGCCTCATACAGAGCCCATGATTTGGGTGTTCCCATGATATGGTTGTGTGTTTCCTCTATGAGACAGAGATGGAATGTTGTGTGCTCTAGTGTAGGGAAGCCCATGAGTTGGGTGTGTGGTTCCTCTCTGAGATAGAGATGGAATGTTGTGTGCCCCTGTGTGGGGAAGCCCATGATTTGGGTATATCATTATGAGACAAAGATGAAATGATGTATTGGCCTCCTCTATGTAGAGATTTGAGATGATGTGATACTCCAGATGTTTTTCCTGTGTAACATAGTGAGAAAGAGATCTGCTGAGTTGGATGTGCCTGTGGTTGAGCACAAGTGAACGTGATCCTAGTGGCTAAGCACTAGTGAGTGTGGTTCTCCTATGAGATGCACTGAGATAGAGATGTGGACATCCATGTGGCTGAGCACAAATGGATGTGCCCCTAGTGGTTGATCACTAGTGGGTGTATGAGATCCCTTTCTATATTGTACAAGAGTCAGACTTACCTGTAACCCTATTTTTGATGTAAAGGGTGCAGGTCACCCCCCCCATAAAGTGAAACATAATTAATGTAAAATATAATTAATGTAAAAGATAATTGATATGGTAATTATTAATTATATTATATGTTATTGAGGTCTTCCCTTTTGTTCCAATAGACACTATTGTTGATAGGTTCAATCTAATATAAATAAAGGTAAAATTCCCTAGTGAGGAATCATATCACAAGTGTGAGTTTGGAAATTTCAGCAAACACTTGTTCTTGGGAAAATTTCTCACCTCTCTTAGGTGCTAGTATTCTAGGGTTTGTGAGCACCCTTTTGTGTGCTAGTTCTCTATGGTGGTGGAGGTGTTTCTCTTGAAGAATATATCAAAGGATTGGTTTGGTTTTCTTCCCTTGTTGAGAAGGGTTTCCTAGGATACTTCTTGTGTACTTATGCATGGTGTTTCTTCTTGTGATCTTGGTTGCTACAAAAAATTGTTTATGGTTTAAGTGAACTGTTAAAAATGGAATCAAATTCATGCTTAAGCCTATATTATTGAAAAAACAACAATATCAACTTCGCAGGGGCGTAAGTTTGGCGTACAATCTCTATTTGGGTCGCACGATAGCTCATTGGAAAGTTATATTCGAGGAGATTCATTTTGGGGGCTCAATCAAAGCCTTCAACTATCATTGAGGTGATCTATCATAAAAAATACTTATATTAGGCCCCCAAAATGGCCCAAGAAGTTTAGGAACCAAAAAACTGTTAAAAACTAGTAAATTGTCAGAAGACTATTTTGAGCCAGTTGGAATAGGTGGGTGGCCACTGATATCCACCTAGATCAAGTTGGAATAGGTGGGTGGCCACTGATATCCACCTAGATCAATCCTACCTCATTAGGAAGAAATGCTATCCATTGCATTGAGTGCCTGGGGGAGAGGGAAAAACATTTTTTGAATCTAGACCTTGGTGAGTTTCTTTCCTTGATAGAGAAGTTGCGTTTCTTGGTTTGTGAGAGGTTGTCGAGAACCTGATGAGATGAATATGTGCAGAATGAATCTTTTCACTTTTCTTCAATATTTTCAACCTGCATCTGTTGGAAAAAAGGTTCTTGGACTGAGGATGCAGTGATTGCATTCTCCTTATGTTCACATTTTGAACAAATTGTTAAGAAGATGAATTTTGTAGTATGAGATACTACCTTGCATAAGTTTTTAGGTGGGACAATAGTCAGAAGTACCTCTGGTATCCTGTAGATATGACCCCCATAGTAATAATGACACTACTAGGTCAAGACTCATAGATATCATGGAACTTCCACATATATGGTTGGTGCAAGAGAACATCACAGACATCCATCATGGCAACATCACATAAAAACTCATCCTTAAGGGTTGGATGTTGTATGACAATTGACACTGATGGATGACATGGAGATCACTTCCCTGGTGAAGCCACCCGATGTTGTATGGTCGTGGGAGTGGTTTTGTCAATAATCCCAACTATTTGATGACCTCTGCTGAGATACGATTCTTATGGCTTCTGCTATCAATAATAAAATGTAGTGGGGTCCCCTTCACCTACATCTGTGAATGAAAAAGGTGCTCCCCCTCTTTAGGATCTGTTGGTTCTTCTAGTTGAATTGATGTTGTCGCGACAATAACAATGGGGTCTATGTCGATGATCTATATTCTACCAGTATTTTTTGAATCAGATTATGATTCATGGTTCAACTCCTTGTCTTTGATCTAGACCACCAATGAATGTTTTGAGTGACATTCATCGGTTTTGTGCCAAGGGATTTTGTGGAAATTACACCATTTTCCAATGTCTTTCTTCGTCTTTTCATTACCCTTCTTTTCCCATGGATTATATTGGTTTCATGAAGTCTGTTTTTTAGGGTTTTCTTTACCATACTTTGGTTGTTGTGCATTTGCAGACCCAAACTCCCACTTGTTCTAGTGCTTAAATTTATGCTTGATTTTAAAAGCATATAGATAAGAAACACCCAGTGATGGAATTTCCAGAAAATCCATTTTAGCTTGGATGTATCTGTGTATAGCCCCACAGTATTTTAGAACCATGTGTCTCTATATATAGCTCGAGACCCAAATTTATATACTTGGACCTCATCGGGGACATGCATTGAAAAAAATGATCAAGAGCATCATGCTTTGATACCACTGATCCAGATTATTTTCAGCACAAAATGAGAGCAGAGATATAATAAATAAATGTACCTAGATATATCATATATCCAACAATATAATAAAAATATATTATAGATGCAACCATAAACACAGAGACATAGTAATACACAATTTCTATTAATGAGTGAAATGTACAAAATTGTAGAAATACATAGTGAATGACTCATTAGAATGGTCATAGCTTATCTTTGAGAAGATATGTGACGACTACTCACATTCAAAATAATATGATTACAATGAGGCTCTAAACAACTTTTTAACATAAATAAAATCCAAAACCCTAACCCCGAAATATGAAAAACCAACAGTTTTGTGGACCCCATTTTGGATAGTTTGGTGTATCAACTTTTTGAGGGCGTAACTTTGGAATATGATCTATGTTTTGGGCGCACGATATCTCATTGGAAAGGTATCATCGAGGAGATTCATTTTGGGGGTTCAATAAAATATTTTATCTATCATTGTGGTGCTCAATCCAAAAAAAACTTCATTTAGGCCCTCAAAATGACCCCAAAAGTTTAGGAATTGAAAAACTGTTAAACAATAGTAAAGTGTTAGAAGACTATTTTGAGCCAATTGGAATAGGTAAGTGGCCACCTATATCCACCTGGATAAATATTTCTTATTTTTTGAGAGATTAAGATTTGGGATTTTTTTATTTTACAATTCCCATTTATATATATCGAATGTCCCAATATTATCAAGATCATCTTTCATATTATCATAGGAGTACCACCTCTATAAAAATGAATGGGCATTTTTAATCCTCATGAGATTTTCATTTCAGTATTAACATATTCAAACTTAAACAACTCTTTAAACAAATAGTTCCACAACTTCATATTGATGCTAAGACAAAACCATGAGACAAACTCTCTCTAACTTTACATAAAAAAAATTAAAATAAGACCAAAAATATATTGATAAAAAAAGATGTAGGAGTATCAAATCTATAGGAGTATGGTCATTAATCTCATGCACAAGAAAAAAAAGAATCCTCCAAAATGAGTTCTTCATTTGATAACTGATCAACTTTGTGGTTAAATTCTCGGTAGACATGAGCAAAGGATACCTTTTCAAAAACTAATTTATTTTCCATGATTCTATTGAAAATAGGCCCCAGCTCCAAGTTAGAAATGTTACTTTTACCATTTTCCTATTCCATCATAAGTTTGGAGTCACCAAAGACCTGTAGCCTCTTAACTAGGCTTCCCACTGCAACCTTAAGTAGGATCCATAGGGCACAGAGTTATGCTCTATTATTTGTTCCCAAACCTTCCCAATGTTGTATTATACCTTAGATTTAAGTTGAACAAGTTGTTGGGGATGTGGTGTAACATCCCCATTATAATCCCAAGTTTAATTAATGCTTATGTAGATATAATATCTGGCTATGGCTAAGCGATTTAATGTGTGAATTGTATTTCAATGTTTTATTAATAAAATGTGATTCCAGTTGCTAAGGGGACATACACAAGAGATGGGGATTGAATTAATCCACAAGAGAGGGAAGTGTCTAGAATAATGGCCAAGAGGGGTTCCAAGGGGGGAAATACCCATGTATATTTATTTAACCCATTTTCCTAAATTTTCTATTATATATGAACCTTCCCATTTTTTATTGAGTGTTCTAAAATCCAATCATTGAATGCATGTAAGAGGGTGGGTGTGAGTGGTCACATCCCAAATTTATTAGGCACATGAGGGTTGATTGAAATCAACTTGAGGGAATAGTGTGAGTCAAGAAAGGAAATCCAAAGAGAGGAAATTTAGATGAGTTGGGAGAGAATAGTATTTAGTGAGTCAATTTTGTGCATGAGAAGCAAGAGGAGAGAAAGAAAAAAAGATTGAAGTTGATGCATCCATGGAGGGAGAATTCTTGAGCAGGATGGAGCGTCATTAGATTGAATTGGAGCTGGAAAACTGAAGAGATAGGTTTTAATGCTTGAAGAGTGAACTCCTGGGTGAGCTGCACTAAACAAAAAGTGTTTGTTGTTGGTTTGGTAATAGTTTTCCTAGTAGCAGTTTCCCTTGAGTTCCAAGTAGCATGTGCTAGAGAGACCCTGGTAAACTTATGGGAATCCCAAGGGACTGAGATCAGATAAGGGGTACATTCCTTGGGTTGGATAAGACAAGGGGAAGAGAGCTTAGAAAAAATCAAGGTAGCTATAGGAAAATATCAGTTGGGTTGAGATTTTTATGAGTTGTGAGTGGACTGTGAGAGACCACCCTCTTTTGTGGATTTCTAGCCTCATCTCAGGGGTGACTGGATGTTGAGATTTGGAACAACTAGTCTATGGTTGGGTGGAATGTCTGTCCCAAACAGTTATATGCATGACTGTTGTGAAAAGATAAGTTTTTTATCTTGTTGTTGTGTTAAATTATGTTTTTAATCATTGTGCATGAACTCAGTGTATTTGAAAGTGATTTATATTCTATTGTAATGAGTTGTTTAGTTGCATTTCATGTTGATTATTAACATGTTGTAGATGTTTCTGTTTTTTGGTTATAGATAGTAGCTAATTCTGTTTTAATTTGTAGCCAAAAGCTACATGAAATGAGTTAACTGTAAATGAATGAAATCAGTTAGAAGAAATTTTATTTTTAAGAGTATTCCACACTGTAATGTCGCTTAGATGGGCTGGGGGAAATTACATTATGGTATACAAGATCTAGTTCAAACACTGAGCTTGTATGGCCCTACATGGCTACAAATTCGTGAAATTCGTTGTTGCAAATTTTGTTTGTGACTAATTTGGGGAAAATTTGAGGTTTTAGAGAGGAATCCCCATTTCCATGAGTGAGAATCTGAGTTTTAATGACTTTGGACAGTTTGAAATGGTTAATGAAGTAGAGAAGTGAATTTGTAGATCGAAATTCAACATGGAATGGTTAAAATTCAAGTTTTAATGGTCGCCTGTAGAGTTACAGGTAGTTTGGAGAATTGTTAGTTGAGATCGTGTTTTATATCATGATTGGCAACTGAGATTCATCATGATAATTTTAAAAAATTTCAAGGATTCAAAATTTTTTCTTTTCCAAGTGACCTTGGGATCGAGTCCATGGACTTAACCAAATATCGAATGATATTTAAGAGTGTAGGCCCCTGTGGATTGTCAAAGTTCCATATGACCAGGGTCTTGGAACCCTACACTACACTAAAGAGAAGCTAAGCATTATGAACTTTGGGACTTCGGAGGTCCAAAGCTTTGGGATTTTAGAACTTTACAACAACCAAATCTCGTCGAAGGAAACTGGTCGAAACAATTACCAAATATTTTGACCGACAATTAGTGGTTCTTATTAGTTATCATGGGATCCTCCCTATTATTAAACCTTGACCAAATTTTCGGCCACGATGTAACATGAGCTATATATCTAAGGATATTTGGGATCCTTCATGAATGTTGAATACATGTTAGAGTCAAATCCGACGTTGACTCACTCCGGGAGTAAAACAATGTTAAATGGTCTGAACTCCCGAATGGCGAAGTCACGAAGTAACATGAGCTATATCTATAAGGATCTTTAGGACCCTACTCAACTAGTAGATCAAGCCTAGTGGAAGGACATGGTAATAAATAATGTTGACTGATAGTAAGAGGCCATCCCTTCTTTTATGACCTTTCTGGTAGGTAAACCTTCGGGACTTAAGTGGGTTAAGACTTGTAAGGGATGCAAAATATTGAAGTAACGCAAGACTTCGATCTAACGATCCTTTGAGGCCCTTCCTGACCATCATATGTGAGTTACGTTCCTTTTTCGTTGACCCACTCCTAGTGCGAAAGAGTTTGGAACAACCAGAATCCCCGAATGCTGAAATCGTGAACCAAAGCAAGTCGTTGATCTAGGGATCCTTTGGGATCTCTTTCAACCATTAGATCGAGTATAGTGGAGGGATATAGTAAGAGGTAATATTAACCGTCAGATCGAAGGGAGGAATTTTGGAGCTATGTGGACCGTAGATTGAGGGATCCATTGGGATCTTTTCTCAACCGTTCGATCAACTAGTGCGAGGACAATGTAAGTACTTCAACAAAGTCTTGCTTCAAGAGATGTAAGGTTCAAGTTTCAAAACCATCCCGAAGTGCCGAAGGCTAGAGTACATGGTGGGAATTATAGAACTTCAAAAATATGAAACTTCGAGGCTCTTGGGGATGTGACATGTTGGTGTGTTAAGTGTCGAAGGCCGAAGTACGCGATGAACATTTCTGGAACTTCGGGACTGTGGAACTATGAGGATTTGGAAGATTCAAGGATATAAGACGATGTTCTAGATGTCGAAGTGCCAAAGAACTGAACAACCTCATTCATCCATCAAAACTAATGATTAAGCCATAATTTTCGATCATCAAGGCTTGGAGGTGTCCATGATTCACCAGAGTTGTGGCAAGTGGAGATCAAGCCATCCATTGAGGACATAGATCAACGAAGGAGAGTGAAATCACATTGGAATTTCCTAGGGTGTTAATTATCAGGAGGTGATGTAATTTTTATCAGGACCATAAGATAGCTTGGATACATGTCGGCATAGGATCTACATGTGTAATGAGGAAGGATTTAACAAGCGGTCATGTTGGAACGTGCAGACCATAGATCTCAATGATTAATTAAGTCGTGATTGTTGATGAAAATTATCGAGGAATGTGAATTTAGAATAGGACCCTTGCCAATTCTAAACCTTGTGTTAGGTGCAGAAAAATATCCATCATCGAATCTAAAGTTGGATTGATCCCCACCATATATTTTGGAGCGAGATGAGAATTTAGGAATTCAAGTTTCCATAGATGTTGTAGATTTGTACAAGAACGATAGAGGGCTGAAGGACCAATATTCGTGAAGTTCAGGAGATTTTCCATGCAACTAGCAACCACATCATTGTTAGGGGATGAAAATCCAGGTCACAACCGTGTCGTGGCATATGGTGTGAGAGAGGTGAAGCTACATGTGTGCCATGTGGCGAAGGAGATGGGAATTGGCCAAAGATGCCCTGAAAAACTTCGGAAGGATATAATTTTCAAACCTGAGCTAGATTTTGGGAAAGTTTTCAGTCATTGGAAATTTGTTTCTGGGAGGAATGCATCAAGAAAATAAAAATTTGAATTGGTGCAGTGTGTCCTTCAAAAATTGATGAAGAAATAACTTGTATTCCAATTAATGAAATATTTTATAATACGCATGTTCTAACAGTAATTATCACATGCACATTTTCTTGCGGAATTAGAGGTACAAAAAAAAACTTTATTTCTTATATGACGACTTGAGTTATGGAAGATGCTCAATGATCTTACAACCATGAGGAAGAGTTCATAAATATGCATGTTAGCATGGGGAATGCTGAGACAGATTCAAATGGAAGAAGAGATAGGAAATATTATGCCACTATGATAAGTCTACATAGGGAAGTGCATAGGTACATGGATGATAATGAAAGGATTATGAAGGATAGGGAAGATATACTTCAGAGATTAAATATGTTGCATAAGAAACTTAACAAGGATCTTGGCACCAAGCAAGAATCTAGTGCTAGACAAGTATCAACATCGAGATCCCATAGAAAAATGCATGATCGTGGAAATGATACGAATTCAATAAGCATGAGAAAGTGTCATCCTTCTCCAAGGAAGTACACTAGAAGAACTCATGCAAGATAAGGGTCAGGGTGGAGCCCAAGTGTGTCTCTTATTCGGAGGAAAAGAAGAATGCCCAAGGCAGACACCTTGCAAGGTGAACTCAGGAAAATCAAGCCACCTATTTCAATGGTGAGAAAAGGAAAGGAGAAGAGGCAGAGGCATGGCTGTTGGAAATGAAGAAATATTTCCAGCTGCATGATTACCCATCCTGGGTAGAAACTGGAATTTCCACCTACCACCTGCAAGGAATGGAAGCCATGTTTAGAGATCAACTTAAGCAAGCCAAGAACCTTGATGAGAAAAGGATCTCATGGAGGCATTTCAAAGGACATTTCCATGAGAAGTATTTTTCTGAGCATTATTATGAAATAAAGATGAAAGAGTTCTTTGAAGTCAAGTTGGGAACCATGGCAATGGAGGAATAAGAGAAGCAGTTCTTTGAATTGATGAAGTATGTTGAATTCATCAAGGATGAGAAGGTTAAAATACAGAGGTTTCTAAGTGGGTTACCCTCCTTCTATAGTGACAAGATTCAATATGATAACCCCAATACCTTGGAAGAAACCATAAGGAAAACAAGACACCTTTATGAATAAATAAAAGGAAGGCCAATGTTCCAAAAGGATTGGAATGACAAGATGAAAGGGGAAAAGGATCAAATGAAGAAAGATTTTACACCACCCTTTTTCAGAAATAATTCCCAAGAAAATCAATACGGCTAGACAACCCAAAATGATCAAAAGAATGAAAATTCATTTGGTAAAAGGCCAATGAAGCATCATGTTCAATGTTGGGGATGTGAAGGGAATCACTTATATAGGGACTTCCCTCATAAAGGAGAAATAATGAGGATTGTCCACAACATTCAGGAAGATGAAAAAATGGGAGACATGGGAGGAAGCATGCCAAGGATTTATATACCCTTGGACAACAAGCATGTACAATATCAATCCCCCCTGATCGAAGTGGAAGGTAAGATTGATAACCAACCCATATAAATTTTGATTGATTCTAGAGCTATCCATATTTACATAAATGCTAACATTGTCTAAATATTTCACTTGCAAAGAAGTAAGCATAATAAATATTGGTTAGTTTAGTTAGCCACGAGGGCTAAGAGAAATATCAATGAGTTCATTAAAGATTTTCAAATAGACATGAATGGAATCAACACAAAGGTACATGTAAACATTATACCATTGGGTTCATATGCCTTTCTAATTGGCATGGATTGGTTTGAAAACCATCATTCTATTTGAGACTATTACAATAAAACAATGACATGTATTGATGAGGAATGGAAGCAAGGAAAGATTCAACGCATTCCAAGAGTTGTAGCTATTAGAGAGATTTCAACTATGAAGTTGAAGAAGAGATTCAAGAAGGGATTTCAAATGTTTGTAGCCCATATGGAGGAGGCAACCAAAGATAAAGTGGCAAGCATTGAAGACCATCCGGTCTTGAGGGAATTTGAAGATCTTTTTAGAGAAATTCTAGGATTTCCACCCAAGAGAGACATTGATTTCTCTATTGATTTCATACTAGGAGCTACCCCAGTTTCCAAGACACCATACAAAATGGGTACACTAGAGTTAAAAGAGTTGTGGATGCATCTTTAAGAGTTGTTAAAAAAGGTGTATATATGCCCAAGTGTGTTACCTTGGGGAGACTCAATCCTTTTTTTGAAGAACAACGATGGAACCTTAAGGATGTGTATTGATTTCAAGCAACTTAATAAGGTTACCATAAAGAATAAGTATCATTTTCCAAGAATTGATGATTTGTTTGATCAACTGAAGGATGCAAGGATCTTTTCCAAGATTAAATTGAAATTAGGCTATCATCAAGTAAGGATAAAGGAAGACGACATCAACAAGACAACATTCAGAACAATATATGGGAATTATGAATTCACAATAGTGCCATTTCGGCTATCAAATGCCCCAACAATTTTTATGTGTCTAATGAATGGAGTCTTCAGGGAATACCTGGACAAGTTTGTGATTGTGTTCCTAGATGATATACTCGTCTATTCTAAATCAAATGAGGAACATGAACATTATTTAATAATGGTTGTTGGGTCCCTTTCGTCACCTAAATGAGAAAAATAAGGACGCTTACAAGTCTAGTTGGGTTAGTTGGACAAGACAACAATGAATGCAAGAGTTAGAAACATCAAGCATAATAAATAAACAAAGAACTAAACTAATAACAATAAAAGAAACTAAACTAGAATACATAAGGGAAATAGAACAAAAAACAAACAACATGCATGCCACCAATGGATAAGTTGTATTAGTGGGAAAACACCAAAGAGAAAGGGAAACTTATGGGTCCCCTCTTCCTCCAAGGGAGGGCTCTTGATCCCCCAATGATTGAGCTCTTCTTACAATTAGAAAACTAGAAGTAAATGGTGAAGAAATTCAAAGTTCATTCACTCAAGAGGTGATGTGAATGGCCAAATGAAATGGTGCTTGTATGCTCTAGTGAGGAAAGAGGTTCCTCTAAGAGAATATAGGCAGCATAACAATACAAATAAATTCCTTGAAAATATAGTGCACCCATGGACTCTTTTTATAGAAAATCTTTGAGGCATTATTCAACCAGTCTTTAGTGTGAACAAGGGTATCTTTAGGGGACCCTTAGGTCTTTGACCAACCCCCACTTAGATTAAAATCGAATTTGGGTGTCAAATCGACTTGGGAGATGAACCAGAAGTCGGTGGAAGGCCGACCAAAATCATAAATGCGTCGTTCTAAGGTGTGAGTGGATTTTTTCATCCACAGTTGCGCATCAGGCACATGTGCGATTTTCCAATGTTTTTTTACTGTTGCATGTGCGCGCTTTTCCTTTGTATCCTTAGTGCATGTTGATTTTATAACCAGTTGTATAGTTGTGTGCCCTTTGGAAATGCATTTTTTGGGCCATGGATGAACTAATGGGTGTTTGGGGATGTTGGATTCCTGTAACCATTTGCAGATGAAATTTCAGTGATAACAGATGCCCCCTAATGTGTGAGGTTAGGAGCATACGTATATCCAAAATACATCAATTTTTCTTCTACTGAGAGTACTTGTGTAAGAAAGAGTGTTGAGGGGAATTGCAAGAGCGACCCATTGGCTGGAGAGGGGAACCTCTAGGACCCAAACCTTTCACAAGGTGTGGAAAAATAAAATTGTGTACAAATGAGGCGGGCATGCCCCGTGCTCATATCATGTAACTCAAAATGTGTTAAACATGAATTGAAGTTGTATGTTGACAGAGATAACTGCAGCTCCCTCCAGGGTGGTTTTATAATGGCAGAGGACAATTTTGATGGTGAAAAAACTCTGAAAAGAGGTGATGACAACTATAAGAAGTGTCGATGATATGCAGGTATTGATAGCCTATCAAATTTCAGAGGTCTTTGACAAATATAAAAACAAATGCAATAGTCGCAAAGTAAGACCCACCACAACATGATAAAGTGTTGAAGTCAAATGTCATGGGGGTCAATGATAGGAGAGAGAAATGATGGGTCTCTATGTGTCGCCCAAGACTCCTCATTATAAAGGTAATGAGAGCCAAGATACTGTGGTCCTGCTAGAAACTGTGTTGATGTCGACAGAAAGGGAGACACGACTCCAAGAAGAAAAGGGCTTTATGAAATCCACAGGATAAAATCAGGAATTGATGAGGAACATGGATGTAGTCAAGATACAGGGAGACTCAATAATGCACTTGGTTGGGGATATTTCTAAAGGATAAGTGACAACAACCGTGCAATTGAATCTATCATCAGGGGGACGACTAGAATGGGGTTAAATTGTGCCAGAGGCGTGACAAAGTGGACAAACTAAGAGATCAGGGGTACATGGACTGTGGGATATTCAAGGTTTATGGATGATGTCAACAGGAGTAGAAGATAATGAATGCCCCAACCAAGGAAAACATGGGTTGCTTTGCTGGGAAAAGAAGGTCACCAAAGGTGATGACCAAAAACTATGTAAAGGTTGGAAACAAAGGTTTTGTACAATTACCAAATGAATAAAGGATAATTTGGGACAAGTGTGTAGATATAGAAACGGGTGCCCCAGTGTAAGATGTCTTGGTCGGTGAGGGTGCAAGTTGCTTGGAAAACAGGTGGAGGGTGGGGGCCCCATAGGTGGGTTTCTGTATTAGGTAAAATGAATGGAGAGCAATCCGCAAATGGAAAAACTGATGGTGAATGAGATGGAGGGCTAATGATATTGCAGAGGTGCAGTCAAATGTGAACCATGACGAGATTACGTGGGAGTATGTTATGGGGAAGCTAGCAAAATGAGAAGAAGGAACATGCAGATGATTCTCATGAATGAAAAGACTATGAGGACTCCTATCCCTAGGGGGTGAAAACAACATGAGTGAAAAAATTCCAGAGGGGACTATGATGGGGGACAAATCATGTGGGAGTGGGTGCTACTGGTTGACAGTACTAAAATGCAATGGAGGTGTGAGTACTGCAGAGTCAGATGAGGGTACCCTAGAGAAAAAAATTGGAGGGTGTGACTGGGAGATGCAATTGATATTCAAAGGGAATGATTACATTCCAATGGTGATCTTATACCTAAAAGGGTCATGCTGGCAGGTGGTGACCAAGTACCTGCACACATAAAAAACCAAATACCCATCATGAACGATATCTGAAAGTAAATAATATATAATAGTTATTTGAGAATTTTGAACATGAGCATGCGTACCTAAGCGTGATGTGAGAAAAATGCTCCCCGGGGGTCGACAATGGATGGTGGCCCAGGGAAGGGTGTAATCGAGAATAGGGGGAGCTGGAGGGTTCTCAAGGGATTCCAGAGGAAGGAGCTCTGTGATGAGTGGGACGTCAGATAGTAAGGAAACCTCTATGGGAGGAAGGGTATCTCTAGTTTCTGTTTCATTGGATGATATGACACATACTTGTGTTGAGGGATGTATAAGAGGAGGTGCTCCATGGTATGACCCTAGAAAGGATGGGTCTTTGAAAATTCTGAGAGCCATCTCAATGAGTGGGTAGGCCTCAATATTAGTGTGAACAAAGGGTAGGATATTATCGATGTTGGTGGAAGGGTTGGGCTCGTAATGTGATACTTGGTTGATAGTGACGATCCTCCCATTGTGGGGGAACATCATTGTGTGAAACACGAAAGAGGCCACAACCTTCATCACATACATGTAGCTATGCCCAAGAAAAATGTTGTAAACAAGCAGAGCGTTGATAACTTCAATGTCAATAAGGATAGTCTTGCCCCGGATTTCAATGGGGACATTTTGAAAGAGTCCTTCCGGAGAGGATGGTCATCCATCGTAAGCTCTCAAAGTAATAGCAGATGGTATGAGCTCGGGGGAGCCAAGTTTCTTCCATACAGTCTTGGACATGATGCATGTGGATGTACCCTCATCAATGATGCAGCGGTGAACTGTGATGTTCAGGATTTTAGCTGGTATTTAGAAAGAGACCAAAGCAGTGAGATGGGGTTCCCCACTATCAAGATCAAAGGTGATGAGTCGAGTATCAGCAGGGTCGACTGCCCCCAGGGTGGAAAGTAATGACTTCCATTGAGTAGGACAGGTTTGAAGGACTTCTAAAATTGACATGGCTGCAAGAGATTGTGCTAAGTAATCAACCATACTTTAAATGTATGCCTCCCTAGCCTAAGGGTTGTTGACATTTCATCGTAATGGGATGTAGGAAATACGAAGGGGTGGTTCAGTATTAGCGTGAGGAATCATCAAAAGTGGTTTAGTTGTGATTGGGGCTTCTTCCAAGGTAGTGGGAGAGGAGTCAAGGGGTGCATTGTATTAACGACTGCATGTTTTGTAGAAGAACTTCTTCCTCACTAGTGAGGAGGATAGTGTGATCCATAAGAGTGCTTTGGTTTGGATATTGTCCCATCTGTGGTGGGGCCAGATGCATCTCTTGTTGGGTGTTCATCACCCTTTGGTGTGGAATGGGGTTTTGCAATACAGCAGGGGGTGGTGGTTGTACATATTGTTGTGGGGCCTATTGGCGGGCAGGCGGTGCTGGGGGATGTGGTCCATTTCCATATTCTTTCATCCGTGTAAAGTAAAAAATTTGAGGGAAATGGTGATTATAATGTCCATACTCACCACAGAGAGCACAAGGGAGGTTTTTCTGAATATTGTTGTTATTATTTTCTTGGCGTTTGTGATTATTTCCCCCTTGGGGATTCTGGTTCCCCTGATTTTGGTTGCCCTCGGTAGGTTGGTTATGTTGGGGGTGATTCCCTCCTGGTCTTGAATTATTGTTGTTTTGGTTTTTTCCTTTCTTTTTGGCATTATTTGATTGATGGGTCAGATTTTTCATATTCAGTTGTTCAAAATTATGGACTTGTTGAATGGGAGAGAGCTAAACAAAGTTAACCCCAACATGTGGTTGTCCTTGTGGAGAAGCAATTGGATGGGGAGGACCAAGAAATGGGAAGTATGGATTATGTTGTGGAAATGATCCATAAGGTACATAAGGAGGCGTGGCACTTTCACTAGTGCTTAGGGTGTAAGCATAGGTAGAGGTGTTTCCAGAATTCAGTTGAACAGTCGGGCATGTCATGGATGTCGATAGGGGTCCACTTATGGGTGGAGGGAGGGAAACAGGGTATGGTTGTTGATAAGGGGGAGGAGGATAATAAGGGGGTCCTCCATATACTGGCAGATATTGAGGTGTTCCATACATAGGTGGTTGTTGGAGGTGTGCATTGTGGTGTGTAGTGGTACCAATCAATCCATCCACAGAGTAAGACATCCCAAGTTTATCCTGGCCGAATGGTATGGGTCTCGAGTCATCAGGTAGTACCATATATAAGTATCCTGACTATGAATAAATGAGTTCGAACCATTGAGCCTTGCTAATGGATTCTTCTTCAGACTGGGGAAAGGTGGCGGCTACATCCTTGGAAAGGAGGGAAACAGGTGATTTGAGAAACCAATTGAGGCATTGTTTCTTGGTGGCTTCAACTTTTCATAGACTACATCGCCGACGCCATTTGTGAATGTGTTAAACAATGTGTGTGGTGGAGGTTTGTTTAAACTTTGAGAGCATTTCGAGACCATTTTCATGACGGATTGGTAGTTGAAAGAAGGTCAAAAATTCTTTTGCCAAAGATTCAAAGGTCACATGGGGCCTAGATTTTTCTTCTACATACCACTTGGCTGATGGGCCAGTGAGTGTGCATTGAAATAATCTCAAGTGGACATATTCACCCATGATGTTGTTTGAAGAGAACCATAAGTGGAAGGTCATGATATAGTTGGTTGGGTCATCTTCCGCTTTTCCTTCAAACTTGGGGATGTCTGAAGGGAGTTTGGTAGGCATTGTAGGCCATGTGGGGTCATGCAATATAGGATCATTGGTGAGTTTAGTCAGATTCGATATGTTGAGGGAAGCCAAGTATGGCATCTGGGGTGGTAGGGGAGGATTAACTCCCATCATGGTAGGAATGTTTTATGTACCTGGCCCCTGAGGAGGGTTAGTTCCAGCCATGGTGTGAGTGATTTGTGTACCTGACCCATGAGGGGGGTTAGGTGGGATTGTACTTCCCCTTTGGGAAGAATTTCCCCCCCCACTTCCATGTAAAGGTGAGTGAGTGGATGGTTGACCTTGGGAAGTGGACCCAAGTAAAGTGGAACCAAGCAAAGAGGATCCCAAGACAGTAGCACTCACAAGAGTGTGAGAAGGTGGAGTCGATGAGTTGGCAAGACTAGGAACTCCTCCTAGAATGGGAGGGAGATTAAAGAAAGTGTCTGGAATGACGGGGATGTTGCGGCTCCCCTATGATGTCCGACTAGCAGAGTGGATGTGTGCAAATGGTGATGAGAGTAATAAATGAACAAGAGTCCTTGTTATGATTTTTGGACCTACATAATATATCTCACAATCGCATGTAATCACAAGAGCATCATACATAAATCATTTGATAAAGAAGCATACATGTGGGTAGGTAGATTTCGTCCACGTGTGAGAACAAAGAAAACAAATGCTCGTGTCCTAAAAAGACATAACATCCTTCCTCTCAAATAGCACTGGACCTTCCAATAGCACTCAACAGTGGGGTTTGAAGCCACCATAAGAGAAACTAGTGAAGGATGAAGTGATCAGTTATAATGAGGGGTAGAGGGTGCATATCCTAGAAGAGCTAGCGATATTTCCCAATATCCACAAAAAATTCAATCAAGGTGCAATTCCTACCCACAATTGCCACCTGGGTAGATGTCCAAAAATTTTGTCACTAGGTACCTTGGTCAAAGTGTGGCATTTAGATTTTCAGCCTAAGAAATGGGTCATGGGTTGGATCCCGTCCAAGAGGTGGGTGCCTCAAGGGGGGACGCATAGAACAATCAGACCTCAGCCTTCAACCCTTCACAGGTATCTCCCTGCCTTATGGTGTAGGAATACTTGACTTGGAGGATTTAAAAGTTCTCTATTTGTCAACTTCTAATGTTTGAAGATGTGAGAACCAAATAACGAGGAGTTATTTAGATTCCTATCCCCGAGATCCTACCTAGACTAAAAAAATTCTTTTGGAACCTCCTGTGGAGAAAAACTTAGTGAGATTTTAGAAAAAAAATTAGATGTGGTTGTTTGAGATATTGGGGGTGTAAAGCAATCTCGTTGAAATTAAGTGGGAGTGGATAGTCTCGTCAAGAAAAGGGGTGGGGCGTTTCATAATCCTTTTGGAGGAAAATTACTTCAACCTCCACGATTTTTTAGATGAAGTGATGTGAGGTAGTAGTGACTTTGTGTGAATAAGTGAAAGTGTGCAAAAATTTTAATAAGTTAGGTGTCACCTTGCTGCATGTGGACTTCGTTTGGTATTTACAATTCTTGATTACCTAATTTACTAAATGCCATTGGTACAACCTTGTGAAATTTTAAATTCCCTAGAGAACTAGCATATGGACATGTGGGTCCTTACCAATCCTTTAACTCCCTAGTGTGATTTAATCTAAGAAAGCTTCAACAACTATCCTAGATTGTGGACATGTGGGCATGTGTGGGCCCATTACAAAACCTTTAAACTTTCCTAGTGATTTAATATAAGAAAGTAAATTCAAAACTATCATATCTTTGTAGCATGTGGTAATGTATGGGCCCTTACAAATTTAAGATGTGTTTGAAAAAAGAAACTAAGAGGAGTCCCGAGGGGGTTGTTGTCCTCTCCTAAAGATTTTGTCTTTAAGGGAGATGAAATTTTCCCTCAATCATTTTTCTGATTCTCAAGATTGTTTTATGGCGCGAGAGAAGAGCATAATCAAATATTGACGTTCAATTTCTAGTCCCAATGCAAGTAGTTATATTTGTGATATAGAATGATTCCAACTTATATTTAATCAAAGCAAGCCATTCATGTGTAAAAATGAAAACAAAAGGAGGATAAATATGGATTTTAACCCCCCTAAGTGCCTATGTTTTGACTAACCCTTCATGTGGAGAGGGAATCTAAGTGTGATGCATATTACAATTTGCATAGAATCAATCTTAAAAAGTCTATGGACCTTCAAGAGATCACAAAAACCCTTACAATGTATGATTTTTTGGACATATGTGTGGGTCGCAGAGTAGACAGAGGCACATTTGGCGCCAATGCGCAAATAAAAAATGACCTTTTGACGCAGGTGCACAGAATTCACTAAGAAACATAGTGATTTTGGAGCACGTGCTCGGAAGATGCACCTGTGGGTCAAAACACCTGCACACTTTCTATTACACGGCCGGGAAGAAAATTTTGGATGAAATTCTCTCAGCTCAACTCTGAATTTAGCTTTTTCCAGGCAGGCATGGGCCAGTTATGGTTCCTGCAAGTTAAATAAACCAAAAATAAGTTCTCAAACATCGGCGGAGTCGCCAATCTGTTGCATCCCTTTCGTCACCTAAATGGACAAAGTAAGGACGCTTACAAGTCTAGTTGGGTTAGCTGGACAAGACAACAATGAATGCAAGAGTTAGAAACATCAATCATAAGAAATAACCAAAGAACTAAACTAATAACAATAAAAGAAACTAACCTAGAGTGCATAAGGGAAATAGAACAAAAAGTAAACAGCATGCATCCCACCAATGGATAAGTTGTATTAGTGGGAAAACACCAAAGAGAAAGGGAGACTTATGGGTCCCCTCTTCCTCTAAGGGAGGGATCTTGAACCCCCAATGATTGAGTTCTTCTTACAAGTAGCAAACTAGAAGGAAATGGTGAAGAGATCCAAAGCTCATTCACTCAAGAGGTGATGTGAATGGCCAAATGAAATGGTACTTGTATGCTCTAGTGAGGAAAGAGGTTCCTCTAAGAGAATATAGGCAACATAAAAATACAAATGAATTTCTTAAAAATACAGTGCACCCATGGCCTCTTTTTATAGAAAATCTTTGAGGAATTATTCAACCAGTCTTTAGTGTGAACAAGGGGCTCTTTAGGTCACCCTTAGGTCTTTGACCATCCCCCCACTCAGATTCAGCTCGGATTTGGGTGTCAAATCGACTTGGGAGATGAACCAGAAGTGGGTGGAAGGCCGACCAAAATCATAAATGTGTCTTTCTAAGGTGTGTGTGAATTTTTGTGTCCATAGTCGTGCATCGAGCGCATGTGCACTTTTCCAATGTTTTTCGATTGTCGCACGTGCACACACTTCCTTTGTATCCTTAGCGCATGCTGATTTGTAACAAGTTGTATAGTTTTGTGCCCTTTGGAAATGCATTTTTTGGGCCATGGATGAACTAATGAATGTTTGGGGATGCTAGATTCCTGTAACCATTTTTGGATGAAATTTCAGTGATAACAATGGTGTTGAAACTTTTCGGAGAGAATAGATTGTATCCCAAGCTAAGTAAGTGTGCATATTTTACCAAAAGAAGATTCACTACTTGGGGCATATAATATCAGCAGCAGGGATAGAAGTTTATCCTTAGAAGATAGAGGCCATTAGAGGATGTCCAATGCCAAATATTGTGATATAGGTTAGATCATTCATGAGTATTGTCAGTTATTAGTGAAGATTCATAAAAGGATTTTCAAAGATTGCAAGTCCAATCACTTCTTTGCAAAAGAAGGGAGTGAAATTTGAATGGAATTCCAAGTGTGAAGAGAGTTTTCAACATTTGAAGGAAATATTGACAAGTGCACCAATATTGAAGATTGCAAATCCAAATGAAGATTTTGTTGTGTGCACCGATGCATGCAAGGAAGGGCTTGGTGGAGTACTTAGTCAAAAGGATCATGTGATATGCTATGAGTCCATAAAATTAAAAGAGAATGAAAGGAATTATGCTACACATGATTTAGAGTTAGCATCAATTGTACATGCATTGAAAATGTGGAGGAATTACCTTATGGGTAAGTAATTCAAGATAAGGACAAACCATTATGGTCTGAATCATTTGTTTGGACAACCAACACTAAATGCCAGACAAACTAGATGGTTGGAATTTGTGAGTGAATATGACTTCGAAATTAAGCACATAAAGGGAAAAAAAAATCAAGTGGTCGATGCACTCAGCAAGAGAACTTGTAAAGTGAATATTGCAGCCATTAGCATGAACATAACATATCTAAAAGGAAAATTTGTTGCAACAACTAATTCAGATAAAAATTATTTAAAAATAAAAGAGACATTACAACAAGGTAATTTTCAGCAGAAATTTAAATATTATGAGCTAAAAGAAGATGGAATTGTCATGTACAAAGGTAAGGTGTATGTGTTGAATTCCAGTGAGATGAAAAATGGAGTTTTGAAGGAGATGAAAAATGTGCCATATGCAGGGAACCCGAGATATCAAAAAACAATTGCAATAGTAAGAAGCCAATATTTTTTGCCAGGGTTGAAGAAAGAAGTGACTAACTACATATCGAGATGTCTAGAATTCCAAAAACTAAAGAAAGAACATGGAAACCCAACATGTTTACTACAATCATTGCCTATTCCAGAATGGAATTGGGAAGTTGTCTTGGTTTATTTTATTACTAAGTTTCCCATAATAGTAAAGCAACATGATTCCATCATGGTGGTGGTGGAAAAATTGACTAAAGCAACACATTTTGTTCCAATAAAGACTATACAAAAGACATCAAATATTGCAAAAATCTATATGAGAGAAGTTGTTAGGCTACATGGAGTGCCTAAGGGAATAGTTTCAGACAAAGATCCAAATTTTACTTCCAAGTTTTGGAAGGGTTTGTTCAAGGGATTTGGAACAAATTTAAATCTTATTACAACATATCATCTAGAATCATATGGAAAAAAAAAGGACTAACATGATAATTGAGTACATGCTTAGAATGTATGTGATGAATCAAGCATCAAAGTGGGAAGATTATATTCATTTCGTTGAATTTACCTACTAAAATGGGTATCGGACCTCATTGAAAATGAGTCCATTTGAAGCATTGTATGGAAGAAAATGTAACACACCAGTGAGTTGGGCTAATCCAATAGATATAACATTTGTTGGGCTAGAATTGTTAAAAGAAATGGAAAATCATATGGAAAAAATAAAGCCGAATTTGAAGAATGCCCAGGATAGGGAAAAAAATTATGCAAACAAGAACAAATTTCTCAAATATTTTAAAGTGGGAGAACATGTGTTTTTGAAAGCAAAGGAAAAGAGAAGTTTGCTAAGATTAGGAAGTTTCTCGAATTTGGCAACAAGATATTGTGGGCCTTTTGAAATATTAGAAAATATAGGGCCAATTGCATACATGTTAGATTTTCCTACATCCTTGAGAGTGCATAATGTATTTTATATGTCATTATTAAAGAAATATGTGACTGGTCCTAACCACATAATTGATTGGAATGTGATCCAGGTGGAACACGAAGGGGATTTTTGGGTGGAACCAATACACATCTTGGATCAGAAAGTCAAATTTGTCAGGAACAAATCCATAGGGATGGTAAAGGTTCAATGGAGCTACTACAATCCTGAATATGCTACATGGGAGCATGAAGAAAACATGCAGGCATAATACTTGCAATTTTTTGACAGTTTTGAAGAAAACAGAATGTAAGACTCCATTTTGAGTAGTTAGAGTTCTAGGACCACATCTCAGAGTCATCGCTAAATGCATTGGGGACCTTTATAAAATAATGGTTCATTCCTTGGGTTAGCCTTGATAAATGGATGGTACATCCCTTGGGTTATCCCTGATAAATGAATGGTGCATTCCTTGGGTCGTCAAGTTGAGAGGAACATGTGATTTTGGTTGGAGTCGTGGCTAGAATTGTTAAATTGCAGAATTTTTATTTCTAAGTATTGTGATATAAATTTTCATATTTGTATATCGTCATACAGTGGACCAATGATGATGAAAAATTGTAGGAGAGGGGGAATGTAACATCCCCATTATAATCCCAATTTTAATTGATTCTTATGTAGATATAATATGTGGCTATGACCAAGCGATGTAATGTGTGAATTGTATTTAAATGTTTTAATAATAAAATGTGATCCCAACTGTTAAGGGGAAATGAACAAGAGATGGGGGATGAATTAATCCACAAGAGAGGGGAGTGTCTAGAATAATGGACAAGAGGGGGTCCAAGCGGGGAAATTCCCATGCATATTGATTTAACCCATTTTCCTAAATTTTCTATTTGTATATGAAGCTTCCCATTTCTGATTGAGTGTTCACAAAGCTAATCATTGAATACAAGTAAGAGGGTGGGTGTGATTGGTCACATCCCAAAGTTATTGGACACATGGGAGTTGAGTGCAATCAGCTTGGGGGAAGAGTGTGAGTCAAGAAAGGAAAGACAAAGAGAGGAAATTTGGATGGGTTGGGAGAGAAGAGTTTTTAGTGAATCAAGTTTGGGCATGAGAAGGGAGAGGAGAGAAAGAAAAAGAGCTTGAAGTTTATGAATCCATGGAGGGATAATTCTAGAGAAAGATGGAGCATAATTGGAGTGAATTGGAAATGGAAAATTAAAGATCTAGGTTGCCAGACCTCTAGAGTAAACTACTAGGTGAGTTGCACTAAACAAAAATTGTTTGTTTTGGCTTTGTTGATCGTTTTCCTAGCAACAGTTTCCCTTGAGTTCCTAGCCGAGAGATTCCTAGATGCTTGTGCTAGAGAGACCCTGATAAATGAATGGGATGTCTGAGGCACTGATATCAATGAAGGGGTCCATTCCTTGGGTTGGATAGGTCAAGAGGAAGAGGGATTGTGGAAAATTGGAGTAGCTGTAGGAAAATATTAGTTGGGTTGAGAGTTTTATGAGCTGTGAGTGGACTGTGAGAGACCACCCTCTTTTGTGGATTGCTAGGCTCAGCTAAGGGGTGATTGGCTATTGAGATTTGGAACAATCAGTCTATGGTTGGATGGAATGTTCATCCCAAGCAACTGGTTTCATGACTGTTGTTAAAACATAAGTGTTTTATCTTGTTGTTGTGTTAAATTATGTATTTAATTGTTGTGCATGAAATATGTGTATTTGGAAGTGATTTATATGTTGTTGTAATTAGTTGTTTAGATTCATTTCATGTTGATTATAAACATGACGTAGATTCTTGTATTTTGTGGTTATAGACATTATCTAAGTCTATTTTAATTTGTAGCCAAAATCTACATGAAATGAGTTAACTGTAAATGAATTAAATTAGTTAGCAAAAAATCTGTTTTTAAGAGTATTTTGCACCGTAATGACACTCAGATGGGATGGGGGAAGTTACATGTGGTTTATCATAGTAGACCTATTCATGTTGTTTATTTGGAAATTGCAAGTTTAAAAATGGTGGTTGTGCAATAGAGGCAAAGTTTTCCTTGTAATTTGCAAGGTCTAAATTGTACTAAGTGACAAATGAAAATGCACACCCAAACTTACTTGTAGCTCCAAAATTTGTTTACAAGTTTTAATATAGAGTTACATAAATGGTAAATTTACCTATGCATCTAAAGTTCAATTGAAGAATGGGAGAGGATTATTTCATGCACATAGAATTGGGATTTCATATAAATTTGAATGCAAAATTTGCTCAACCTCAAATCCACGCTAGTCTCAATTTTGAGCCAAATTTAGTCATTCAACTTGCATACGTTATAGTTTGTTATTTTAGACCTATCTATAACATTATATTGGAAATTTCAGATAGAAACCTACCTGATGTGCATAAAGGATAAAAATTGTCTTCTAAAACCAAAGGGCCAAATTCTTAATGTTGGTTATATGAAATTGCAAGGTCTAAACTATACACTCCAAAAAGGATGATTTCTATGAAAAAAGATTCATGACATTTTGATGAATCAAAGGATGGTGGGTTATGGGAGAAACCAAGGTCAGGTTTTCATTAAGATTCATAAAAGACTCTTTTGTCCAAAAATAGGCAAGAGATGCCTAATAAAATCCTCATAATGCAAAACATGTGTATAAAAAGTAACCAAAGGTTGTATTATACTTTAGATTTGAGTTGTGCAAGTTGTTGAGGGTGTGGTGTATCATAGTAGACATGTTCATGTTAATTTTTTAATTCCAAGTTTAAAGAGGGTGGTTGTGTAAAAGATACAAAATTTTTCTTGTAATTTGTGAGTTCTACACTGTACTAAGTGACAACATTAAAATGCATGCCCAAGCTTCTCTGTAGCTCCAAAAATCATTTTATAAGTTTTAAGATGGAGTTACATAAACAATAAATTTACCTATGAATCTAAGGTTTAATTGAATAATAAGACATGTTGCTTTCATGCACCTAGAATGGGAATTCATGTAAATTTGAAGGGAAAATTGCCTCAAGCTCAAATGCACACCCTAATCTAAATTTTGAGCCAAATTTATTGGTTCAAATTGCATAAGCTATAGTTTTTTATTTTACACATGTCTATATTTTCATATATAAACCTACCTAGTGTGCATAAATGATAAAAATTGCAATGTAAAACCAAAGAGTAAAATTGTTAACGTTGTCTATATTAAATTGGATGCCAAATGTTGGATGAGCCTTCATAATTTAGGATTTAAGTTCTAAATTGATCATTCCAATATTTATAACCTTTTTGTACAGTTAGTAGTGCATTTAGACTTCAAAAATGACGTTTTCTATGCACAAAGATTCATGAAATTTTGATGAATAAGAGGGTGTTGGGTTATGAGAGAAGCCAAGGTCCATTTTTCATTAAGAGTCATAAAATACTCTTCTCTGCAAAAATAGGCAATATATGCCTAGCAAAACCCTCAGAATGCACAATTTGTTTGTAAAAGGTAACCCAAGGTTGTATTGTACCTTAGATTTGAGTTGTGCAAGTTGTTGAGGATGTAGTTTATCATAATGTACTTGTTCATGTTTTTTATTTTGCAATTGCAATTTTAAAAAGGGTGGATATGCAAAAGAGGCAATTTGTTCCTTGTAATTTGCAAGGTCTAAACTGTACTAAGTGACAAAATGAAAATTCACGTCCAAGCTTCCCTATAGCTCCAATTTTTTTTTATAAGTTTTAAGATGGAGTTACATAAATGGTAAATTTAAATATGCATCTAAAGTTTAATTGAAGAATAGGAGAGGTTCCTTTCATGCACTAATAACTGAGACTTCATGTAAATTTGTAGGGAAAATTGCCTTAGCCTCAAATGCATGTCTTAGTCTCAATTTTGGGTCAAACTTAGTGGTTCAACTAACATAAGTTGTAGTTTGTGATTATACACCTATCTATAAGCTTATATTGTCATTTTTAGACATAAACCTGTGTGGTGTGCATAAAGGATAAAATTGCATTGTAAAACCAAAGGGTCAAATTCTTAAAGTTGGCTATGTTAAATTGCATGTCCAAAGTTGGTTGAGGCTCCATAATTTATTATTTACGTTTTAAATTGATCATTCCAATATTTATAAACTGTGAGTACAATTAGTAGTCCATTTATGCTCCAAAAATGATTATTTCTATGCACAAATATTCACAACATTTTGATGAAGCAAAGGATGGTGAGTTATGAAAGAAACCAAGGTAATTTTTTCATTTCCATTCATAAAAGACTCTTTTGTGCAAAAATAAGGAAGAGATGCATAATAAAACCCTTGAAAAGAAAAATATATTTGTAAAAGTAACCCAATATTGTATTATACCTTAGATTTGAGTTGTCCAAGTTGTTGGGGATATGGTTTATCATAGTAGACCTCTTCATAATGTTTATTTTTCAATTGAAAGTTTCAAAAGCGTAGCTATGAAAAACAGGCAAAGTTTTCCCTGTAATTTGTAAGGTCTAAACTGTACTAAGTGAGAAAATGAAAATGCACACCCAAGAAAATGAAAATAGAGTTACATAAAAGGTAAATTTACCTATGCATCTAAAGTTCAATTGAAGAACAAGATAGGTTTCTTTCATGCACCTAGAATTGAGATTTCATTTAAATTTGAAGGGAAAATTGCCTCATCCTCAAATGCACGCCCTAATCTCAATTTAGAGCCAAATTTAGTGGTTCAACTTGCATAAGTCGTAGTTTGTGATTTTACACCTGTTTATAAACTTATATTGGCATTTTTAGACATAAACCTACCTAGTGTGCATAAAGGATAAAAATTGCAATATAAAACCAAAGGGCCAAATTATTAAAGTTGGCTATATTAAACTACACGCCCAAAGTTGGTTAAGGCTCCATAATTTAGGATTTAAGTTGGAAATTAATCATTCCAATATTATAACATGTTTGTACAATTTGTAGTGCATTTAAATGAAAAAATGATGATTTCTATGCAAAAATATTCACGACAATTTGATGAATCAGAGGATGGTGTGTTATGAGGGAAAGCAAGGTCAGTTTTTAATTTTCAGTCATAAAAGAATCTTTTGTGCAAAAGTAGGCAAGAGATGCATAATATTAAAACTCTCGCAATGCAAAAACTATTTGTAAAAAGTTATCTAATGTTGTATTATACCTTAGATTTGAGTTGTGCAAGTGATTGGAGGTGTGGTTTAACATAGTAGGTCTGCTCATGTTGTTAATTTTGCAATTGCAAGTTTAAAAAGGGTGTTTGTGCAAAAGAGGTAAATTTTTCATTGTAATTTGCAAGGTTTAAACTATACTAAGTGACAAAATGAAAATGCATGCCCAACCTTCCCTGTAGCTCCAAATTTCGTTTTATAAGTTTTAAATTGGAGTAACATACATGGTAAATTTACCTATGCATCTAAATTTTAATTGAAGAACATGCGAGGTTGTTTTCATGCTCCTAGAATTGGGATTTCATGTAAATTTGAAGGGAAAACTTCATCATCCTCAAATGCACACCCGACTCTAAATTTTAAGCCAAATTTAGTGGCTCAACTTGCATAAGTCGTACTTTGTGATTTTACATCTTTCTATAAACTTATTTGGACATTTTCAGACATAAACCTACCTAGTGTGCATAAAGGATAAAAAATGAAAATCAAAGGGCCAAATTATTAAAGTTGGCTATATTAAACTACACACCCAAAGTTTTATATGGCTCCATAATTTAGGATTTAAGTTGTAAATTGATCATTCCAATATTTCTAACTTGTTTGTACAATCAAAAGTTTATTTACACTCAAAAATGATGATTTCCATGCACAAAGATTCACAACATTTTGATAAATTACAGGATGGTGGGTTACGAGGGAAATGAAGGTCATTTTTTTATTTACTATCATAAAATATTCTTTTTTGCAAAAATAATCTGTGATTTGCAAGGTTGAACCTGTAATAAGTGAGAACATTAAAATGCACGCCCAAGATTCTGTGTAGATTAAAAATTGTTGTAAAGGTTGTAATGTGGAGTTAGATATATCGTAAATTTACAGATGTCATTTAAAGTGCAATTGAATAACACGAGAGGTTGATTTCATGTAAATATAATTGGGTTTTCATGTAAATTTGAATGCAAATCAATCTCAAAGTAAAATGCACACCCTAGTGCCAATTTTGACCCAATTTATTTTACATCCAACAAGGCTCTACTAAGACCTTTAGTCACTATTAAAAATAAAATGGGAGAGAGGGGGAACCCTTGTATTAATCCCTTTGAATCCTTAAAAGGGATAAAGTAGACCTATTTATTAAGATAGAGAAAGAAAACAAGGATACACATCTCATAACCTAGTTCACAAAAGGAAAAAACAACAACAAAGTGAATTAACATCAATCTCAAATAAAACCAACTAACCCTATCATATGCCTTATATAAATCAAATTTAACCACAAAAAGGATGATATTCCTAGTCTTGATGGAATGTAGACCCTCTTGCAACATATGACCCAATGGCCTCATGAATATGCCTACCATAAAAAAAAAACCAAAATGCTCATTGGAAATAGAGTTGGAGAACAGTCATTTAACCCTTTTAGCAATAATATTTGCAATAAATTTATATATGGGGTTTTATAGGGAAATAGACCTATACTCTTGAAAACAAGTAGGGTTATCAGAATTAAGGATCAAAGCAATGTTTCTTCTTTCACAACACATAAGTCATAACTTATCAAACTATTTGTTGATCAAAGAATATATATATATATATATATATATATATATATATATATATCTTAGACAATAACCAATTGAATTCTTGTCACTACCTTTAAAAATTGACAACACCACCATTCGATTAGTGTCACATGTGCATCATTGACAATAATTAACGACAACTTAAAAAAATAAGAAATGGAAATGAAAAATATCCTTAGAAATACATGAAAAATTCTACACACTAATATACAACATGGTATACCACCTACATGTTGAAAGAAGTAAAAAAAATTATACAAGTAAAGTATTAAGAACTTTTTCTTTTCTTGCATAAATTTACATGACTTCAATTGAAAACTCATGATTTTCCCAATAGTAGTTGCTATTAACTATTCATCCATGTGTAGTGAATATTCCCCAAAAAATTGGGATGCATAATCATTGATTTGGAATTTGTTTTAAGAAAACCTATTAAATGTTCATGGAAAATGTTTATATTTAAGCGAAAAATATAAGTGTATGTATAACTGTAATAATAAATTATACTACAAGTTTTTTATTTTCAATGAAAATATGAAAATTTGTAACCTAAATTTCTTCAAAACAAATACAATTTAGCCAAATTGGTGAAATTCGGCTTAAAAAAACATTGGATCAAAGTAATGAAAGTAGCATTGATAGTTGCAAGAATTCTCTGAGAACATCTTGATTCCTAAACAACCCTCAACAACTGATCATTCCAATATTTATAACCTGTTTGTACAATTAGTAGTGCATTTACACTCCAAAAAGGATGATTTCTATGTAGAAACATTCATGGCATTTTGATGGATCATAGGATGGTGGGTTTTAATGGAAACCAAGGTCAATTTTTCATTTTCAGTCATAAAAGACTATTGTGCAAAATGAATCTGTAATTTACAAGGTCGGACTTGTACTAAGTGAAAACATTAAAGCGAACGCCCAAGCTTCCCTCTAGCTCAAACATTGTTTTAAAGGTTGTAATATGGAGTTCGATATATTGTAAATTTACATATGTCATTTAAAGTGCAATTGCATAGCATGAGAGGTTTATTTCATGTATTTAGATTTGGGATATTATGTAAATTTGAATGCAAAACTGCCTCAGAATAAAATGCACACCCTATTGCTAATATTTATCCAAATTGAGTGGTTCAACTTTTAGGAGGTGTCAACTATGATTTCACACATGTTTATAACCTTATATTGCCTTTTTCAGACATAACCCTACCTGATGTGTATAAAGGAGAACGATTTTTTTTATCTTTTTCTTTAAATAAAAGGTGTTTATTCTTATTACAAATTCTTCTTTCTCAAAAGAATTTAAAATTCCTTACAAAAACTGAGCATAGTATAAAATCTGTATTATTGGAAATATGAACTTCCACATTGGCTTAAGTATATTGAAACCAAGAAATTGCAAACAAAATCTCTTGCTAACATATATTTCAGATGAATATTTATTGTGAATATTCTTTAGATAAACATAACACACATTGGTCAAATAAGACATGATTCATTAAAGGAACAACATAAGTCATTCATATTAAAAACAAGATATACAAAGTATTAGGATAAAAGCATAGAATTATCAAAATTACAAAATATCTCTTAATTGCATCCTCACACATGGTACTTAAACTTAATACGACTAACATCTAATGATCTGAGTCTATTTAGGCATCACTCGTTCCCTCATCTTCGCTAATGTAGAAATTATTATGAGAGGCAGATGAACTGACACCGCCAAATCCATTATTATTCTCAACTTGGAATATGGGACATTTTAGAACATGAAGATCATGTTTAATCCCCATTAAATCATTCATAACTATGTTCATTTTGTTCTGAACCATGAGCTAAAAGTCCATGACTATGGGTTGTTCATTGATTACATGAGCTTTAAAATTCTTATCCCTTGCTTCACAAGAACTCTTCATTGAATGAGTAGGAACTTCAAGAAATATATCTACAGACCTTTTTGAAATAATCGTTATTGCAGGAACAACAAATGCATAGTTTGTAACACTAGCAGTAGCTATAAAAGTATTCCCAATCTTCAAATTGTTCTCGTTTCCTCGGTAAGTTGAGCCTTCCCTCACCATTAGATAGGTGTAATTGTTAGGATTCACAATACCCAATATACAATTTTCCATGAACAAATATATATAATTTTTAATCCTTCATTGGATTTCCAAAGTACAAGTTGATACTCTTCATGTGTGAATTATCGGATAATTTGCTCCAATTGACGGTTGTATCAATCAAATTATGAATATCATCATTAAACTTGGATGGTGGTTTAATTAGTTAATAATTATGATATTGACTACGACTGTAGTACTTGGAAAACATTATTATTTGTAATCATTAATAAATTTGATTTTGTGATTGCCTCTAAATTTTTAGATTGCCATATTTAACACTTTGAAATTTCTCCAAAGAAAACATGGTTCAATGTTTATGAATTATATATATATATATATATATATATATATATATATATATACAACCCATCAAAAATTCGTATTTTAATTTACAAAGTATATGATTAATATTGTTTTCTACATTTGTAATTTGAACTTATCTGTATGGTTGTTGTGGGGGAGAGAGGTAGACTAGGGGAGAAAGAGAGAGGAAAAGGGAGAAAATGAGATAAAGGGAGAGAGTGAATGGGAGAAAAAGAAATAGTATTTCCATTGTCTAAGTCATGGTATAGGTCTAGTTCATGGCATAGATCTAGGTTCTAGTCTAGGTCATGATTTAATGGTATCTTTGCAATTATTTGTCTTTACTGGCATGAATTTCCTTGAGGCCAACAAAGCATAGCAGAGTAGGTATAAGATGTGGTTCCAAATAATATACAAAGTAATATTTTCTATGTGAATGTATTAATCAATGTATGTGTGTAGGTTAAAGATGATGAAATATACTAGAGGAGAAGAAACAAGCCATGGAAGGTCTCTTTATTTTGGGCACTATGATTTCTTTGATGAGAAGCTTTTGTGAACATTATTGATACAAATGAAGTAAGTTAAATTACTCACAATTGATATATGAAAGATAATAATAGATATCGAGAGTGATATAGAGAGAGAGGGAGGGATGGAGAGGGTAGAGAGAGTTAAAGAGATAAATCCATATGAATCTTTCATACCTGACTTATCCCCCTTATACCCTAACTTATAAGAAAATTCATGAATGGAATGAATCCCATATACAAATTACAGGTGGTGGGGAATACCAAGGAACATGCTAACAATTTATTTAACAATAAAAAATATGACTCCTTTTGGCTCTCTCCCTCCCGCATGTCATTCTCCCCCTCTCCCCCTCCATGCACAAGAATTACCTACCTCCACTAGTTCTTCCCTATACCCATCTAACCCTAGGCCCCTTCCTATACCTAATCCAGATTATCCCCTCCCCACACTTGATCCCAACTAAGTTCCTTATGGTCGTACCTCTTCCTAAGATCCCCTCAACCCCTACACCTTCAACCTATTCCTCTAACCACCTCCCTATTAAATAGAGGAGTTTTAGAGTAGGGGATAAAGAGAGAGGAAGAGGGAGATACGGGGAGAGAGTGAGTGAGCATGCGAGATATCAAAGAGAAATAGGAAGACAAAGAAATGGTCTTTCCAATGTCTATGTGATGGTCTAGGTGTAGGTCATGGTCTAGGTCATGGTCTACGTGTAGTTCTAGGTCATGCTCTAGGTCATCGTTTAATGAAAAATTTGCAATTTGTTGTCTTTGTTGGTATGAATTTCCCTAAGGCCAATGGAGAATAGAAGAGTAGGTATAATATTTGGTTTCACGTAATCTACAAAGTAATTTTTTCTATGTGAGTGTATTAATCAAGATCTGTGTGTAGATTAAAGATGATGAAATATACTAGAGGAGAAATAACAAGTCATGGCGAGTCTCCTTATTTTCGGCACTATGATTTCTTTTATGAGAATCTTTTGTGAATATTATTTATGTAAATGAAGTAAGTTAAGTTAATACTCAAAATTGATATATGAGAGCATGAGTGAGAGTGTGAAAGGGAGAGAGAGGGAGATGGAGAGGGGGGTAGAGGAAAATGAAGACAAAGAGGGGATAGAGATAAGAGAGGAAGATAGAGGGGGGGTAGAGAGAGAGAGTGTGAGAGCATGAGAGAGAGAGAGAGAGGAATACAAGTAAAGAGTGTGATACAAATGAAGTAAGTTAAATTACTCACAATTGATATATGTGACAATGTGTGAGAGTGTGAGAGGGAGAGAGAGGAAGATAGAGAGGGGGTAGAGAGAGGGGAAGACATAGAGTTGTGGTAGAGAGAGAGTGTGTTAGAGTGTGAGAGGGAGAGAGACAGGCTGAGAGTGAGATGGAGAGATCGAGAGATAGAGAGAAGAAGAGAGGTAGAGAGTGTAATACAAATGAAGTAAGTTAAATTACTCACAAATGATATCTAAGAAAATGTCTCAAAGTGTGAGAGGGGGAGATAGGAATATAGAGTGGGGGGTAGAGAGAGAGAAAGACAGAGAGGGGGGTTAGAGAGATAGGAAGATAGAGGAGGGTTAGAGAGAGAGTGTGTTAGAGTGTGAGAGGTCGAGAGTGAGGTGGAGAGAGGGAGAGAGAAGAAAAGAGGTGATGATCGGTGAGATTGAGAGAGGGAGGGAGGGGGTATAGAGAGAGGGAGGTAGAGAGATTTTAAATGGAAGACTAAGGAATGTGCTAGCAGTTGCATTAAAAATGAAAAATATGGCTCTTTCCCTCCCTCAACTCATTCTCTCACTCTCCCCCTCCATACATAAGAACCTACCTCCACTTCGGCCCTAGTAGACCCATATAATCATAGGCCCATACCTATACCTAACCCATCTTAACCCTCTCCCCCATGCACCTGATCCTAGTTAATCTCCATATGGTCATACGTCTTCCTAGGGTCCCCACAACCCCTAAACCTTTAACTTAGTGCTCTAACCACTTCCTTATTAAATAGAGGATTTTCCAAGAGAAAATCTATTTAAGTGATTATGTCTAAAATTTCATATAATTTTCATATTTAACACTTTGGAATTCCTCCAATGAAAACTTGGCTCAATGGTTCTAAATTTTCTTAACTAGGACAAATCTTAACCATGGGGCCTACATAATCTTAACAAGAACAAATTTTGAGAGACCATCCATGACCACAACCTCAATCATGGTTGCAACTAGATGTGTTAGAAAAACATGACAAAGAAATCCCTACAAATATTTTGTACCTAACTTATCCCCCTTATCCCCCTAACTTATAAGAAAATTCATGAATGGAATGAATCTCATATACAAGTTTTAAGTGTTATGGAAAATCAAGGCGTGTACTGATAGCGTCATTAAAAATGAAATAAATGACTCTTATTGGTTCTCTCCCTCCCTCTAGTTCTCCCCATATCACTCTCGATGCATAGGAACCTACCTCCACTTTGACCCTATACTCTTATATATAACTATGAAATACATATTAAATACAAATATGTGTTTAAATTATATTGCAAACAAATAGCAAATAAAATATAAACAAAAATTAAAACAAAGAAAAAATATCCATTTCAAACATAAAAAACACTATGGCACCCAACCCCCACCAAAGAAACCATCTCCCAAACTAGTTGACGAGTACATTATGTGATTCCACTTTCCACTAAGGAGAGTGTGCATAGGAGAAACCCACCAAAATTTTCATTGGATTGACCCCACCTTCCAGTATGGATTTTGGGGAGAGGAGCAACCCGCTAACATTTGCATCGGATCAACACCTGCCAGTAATGACAATGCACATAGAAGCATAATAGGACAAGAAAATACCAACCCCACCTATGGGTCAGAGGGATCAACTCGACAATTTCATCAGTATGTAGCCTCATTGTTGATCTAGATAGAGAATGTAGATTTTGTAGTTGTTTGTTCAGTATTAAATGGTTTACAACGGTTATGTTTGAGTTCCATTCACTTCAAGTTTTCCCTTTCATTTACTCGTTAGTTTAGTTTCGATACCCTGAATCACATTTCCATATTTCTATATGCACAATGAAGAGAAAATAAGATTTGAAATGAAAATTCAACAGACACAATCAAACCATTGATATAGATCCAAGATCAATGGTCTAAACTTATTTCAACCGATGAAAATACACGTTAGATAACAAGGGGTGGAAGGGATGAATTCGATACCGTTGCATTAATGGGTGATAACATGTCATCACCTTATTCATTTCAATACACAAGGGTGGTATTATGAAACCACTTAATGCACTACGTTGATGTAATCCAAAGAATTTTTAAAAGAAGTTTAAAATAATTACCCCTAAAGTAAATGAGGTAAACACACGCATAAACATTGTTACCAGTATAGTAGACTCATAATTCAAATTCTCTTTTGGAAAATAAATTTGGGTAGTGTTTTTCATTTTTTACTTCTATTTATATTGATTATGCATTTAAATTGTTTTGAATTTCATGAATTGAAACATGAAATTCTAATTTTGATTTCGAAACATTCCCCATGGCATATCATTTTCAAGATGATTTCATTTTGTTTAATTGTTTTAATTATTAATATCGATTGTACAGGGAGAATTCATAAGGTTTTATTCTTGATCATCTCGTTTAAACACATATTCTTAACAAAATTATTTCCTTAGCCACATAATTTGTTGGATTATGTGGTAGCTATGATATTTCTCATCCTAATCTTATTTCCTTTTAAACTTTAAATGATTCAAATGAGAAATTAAAAGTCCTGGTTATTCATTAAATTTTAATTGTTATTGTAATATTAATGATTCACATTATTAAAAGAAGATTAAACAAAATGTATGTGCAATCATATCAGTAAATACTTGTGTTTATGATTCGATTTGATCGACCTTAACTTCCAATCCAAGGTAATGATATTCTTTGGAATTCGTATGTCATGTGTTGTTTCCAAGTCGTGTTTACCCTGCTCCATGGTAAGTGAGGACATCCTTCTCTGCCATATCTCAACCTCGAAATTATTACCCACATCAAAATCATGGCAATATTGGTACTCGACACATTCACCTGATTTGGAGATTTTGAAAGTTATGAGGTGTTTTCTTGACCGGATTTTGCCAGACAAATCTGTATCCGCCCGTTTTTTACAAGCCTTCTGGCAATGAACTTGTTGAGAAAAATGAAGATTGCATTCCCATGCTCAAAGAGACAGGTTGGCTCAAGTTTTTTATTGAGCTTTCATGGTTATAATTTACAGGTGGCTAGGGCGTTTCCATTAGGTTTTAATGAATTTTTTTCCAAAATATGGGATATTCAGTTATAGGTTGCCACAATCACGAATCTTCCATGAAAGGGAAAAAAATATTATCTAATCTCAATTTTTTTAGTTTTTTTCAAAAAAATATTTTATCTGTTGAGACAACACAACAAATTGGTAGGATCTCTCTTCGCCCAGTGATTTGATTGGTAAAGTCTACAAAGGCATACATACCCTATCCCCTTCTAGATTTGAACCTGTGACCTCTTAAGAGGAAACACATGTTCTTAACCATTAGGCCCACTCAAGCTGTATTAATAATAATAATATATTTTTAAGATCATGGCCAAGCCAACATACCAAATTAGTGTATAAGAGATATATAAAACCCCATAATTGATTTCTCATAAAAAAGATTTTGAACCAAAATTTAAAATTACAAAATCCAAAATTATTTTTCGAATTTTGGGTTCAAATAATTTTCCAGTCATACTCACACACAGCCATGCTCGGAAGTCGAGCTCGAATCACCAACCAATGGGCATGGAGAAGACTCGAATTTTTTTCCTGAAACCCTCTGCACAAAATATTATTTCTGACTGTTATTGAGTTTGTAAAAACCAAGTTCTTAAATCATTTGACAATCTAATGAAGTTAGTTTCCTTTATAAACAAAAGACAGGGAAGAATATTATTAATAAGTCTCGGAAATAAATCAAATGCACTCGATTTAGAGATGGAAATCTTCATCTCAAATCTAAAAACAAAATATTAGTTGCTGAATATAAAGAAAATATTACATATCTTAAAAGTAAATTTCCAAAAGCAGAGATTTCGGTTTCCATCAATTCTCTTGGAATTAATATTTTGCCAATTCAAACTTTAAAATTCTCTCATTTGATGTTCAAGGTTAATTATAGAAGTTTTAATTTACAGGTTTGGATTTATTTTTGTAAATTAATTTTATCCTTGTGAAAAAGCAGCTACAGAATTATAAATTATGCATCAGCTCTAATATCATTCTTGTTTATTATTAATTTTATTTATTTGTTTGTACATGTGTAAAGCATGTGAGATGGATTAAAGATTTTGGACAACTCATGTTCCAAGCTCTAAGGATAGTCTTATGAATAAAAGCAGTTTATTGTATAAAGATAGTTTTTTTTTCTATTTTTGTAATTATTGTTTTAATTCGAATAATGGTTTGGGAATTAAGATCTTTTATAAACTATCATTCCTTATTTTAAGGATTTAGTTTCTGTGTTAATTAATGTAAGTTGTTAGTCATAGGTGGATTCTTTTATTATAAAAGAGGGAACGTAAACATTAGTAGGGATTCTTTTATTATAAAATAGGGAACGTAAACATTAGTAGGGGTTCCAAATATCTGTAACTTGGGGAAGAATAATTTTGCAGGGATGGGACAACTTGGCTACACTGTTGTAGTAGATGGATTCTTTTTCTTTGGGATTAAGGAGGATTATGTAAGAACAGATTTAGAAGCTAATAACAAGTTTCATTTTCATGCATTTTTGTAAGGATATGTAAGCTTGTTGTTATTTCATATCATCAATATAGTTTTGATTTTAAATTTTAATTTTATAAAGCTATATTACTTTCATTTTCATGCATTTTTGTAAGGATATGTAAGCTTGTTGTTATTTCATATCATCAATATAGTTCTGATTTTAAATTTTAATTTTATAAAGCTATATTACTGAAAGAACAAATTTCAAATCAAAGCTAGATTATAGATTCATGGAGACTTGATTATAATTGTTGATAATTATTTATCATTTAATTATAGTTTTTTCTTTCTTTAATAACTACTATTGTGTTATAAGAAGTGCTTCTCTAATACGATAGTAGAATTGAATTTATCTTGTTGTTTGAATTTGAGTATATGTAGTGGTTATTTTGATAATTATTTATTGAAGTAATTTCATTGCATATTTGTATTAATGGTTTGTAGATCTTATGAACTAATTCTACAATTTGTAAACACATCCTAATCTTGAATTCAATAATAGTCTTTTCCCTTTTTAGATGTTCTTGCTATTGATTAGGAGTAAGGCTATCCTTCTCCTGGTTAAGATAGGTTTTCCTTTGTTACTTGCATCTTAGAGTAGAGTTGCATTTAGAGTAAAATCATTACATTCTGCAAGTAGCATTTCGCACGAGCAGTGTTGTTGTTCTTCATATAAGATATGATCGATATATTATTACAATGATGAGTGTTCTATATATAGGGAACATAAGGTGACCATCCATGAAAGGATGCGTCCCTTGAATAATCAATAACTATTTATTATTATTATCATTTACTTATTATATACTATATTTAATAATCAATAATAATTATATTATTAATTATTATCTTTAGAGAATGTCTTCTCGATGTTGTCCAAACATCAACACTCCCTCTCAATGAGGGAGACATTCTGCAACATGCCACTCTTGTCTTTGAAGTACACAAGCTTCACCCTAGATTCATGACACTTGTTTGTCAGTCTTGGGAGACATCACTCTCCCACCTGAACCAAGGAGATTCTCCTTCTGCGACTCTCCCTCTGAGCCAATTAACTCTCTCTAAGATTAGGCTCACTTTGGTTCTGCATGTAATATCATATAGCATCTTGTGTCTTTATCAATCTTTGTCAAGTCACCATGACTAGGACAAAGTACACACGAGGATCTTTCACCATAGGCACACACCTATGACTGAATGTCGGCTTGATGCTAACTGACACTTAGAAAGCACTTCAAGCACCTCAAGTCCATATTATTCATTGTCATGATCAAGGAAGGACTACGTCTGGGCCCATTTATCACAAGTGCACCTTTGTGATAAATGTATCCTATCTCCCTTGGTCTGCAGCCCAATCTAGGATAAGTTATGCCCGATGCTGAAACATTAACACTCCCTCTTAGTTAGGGAGGTATCTTTCCATAGTAGTACACAACTACTGTCCAGAAACTCGTAGTCTCCACCAGTGGTACACAACCACCATAGTAGAAAAATGTTTGTCACACATGGAACTCCCATGTGGACTTCTAGAGGCTACTCTCTCTAGGAACACTTAGGGTCAACTCCCCATAGTGTGAGACATCAAGGGTCAACTCCTTTGACATGTCCTCATGTTCTCTCTACATGGGACGATGGGCTATAAGCCCAAATGAACTTATTCCTTCTCGAATAAGTGTTCCACTTATCCCTTCTCGAATAAGTGTCCTCGTAGATCAACTCAACTCAATTCACAAAGGAGTACGATCTGGAGAAAGTTTGTCACACATGGCTCTCCATGTGGACTGCTAGAGGCTACACCCTCTAGAAACACTAGGGTCAACTCCCATAGTGTAGGTCAACTCCCTTGACATGTACTCATGTGCTCTCCACATGGGAAGTTGGGTTATAATCCCAACCACACTTATCCCTTCTCAGATAAGTGGCCCACTTATCCCTTCTCGGATAAGTGTCATCACAGATCAACTCAATTGAGTCACAGAGTAGTACGATCTGGAGAATGTCTTAGGAAGTTGCAAACATCAACACTCCCTCTCGGCGAGGGAGTCATTCTCTACCATGCCAAGTCTGTCACATAAGTACTTGAACTTCGTCTTGGTTTGGTAAGAACATCAACAACCTACACATATGTTGGAAGGTACTGCACCAAAACTTCGTTCCTCTGCAACATGTCTCAGATGTAATGGTACTTGATCTCAAATGTGGTTTGATTTGTCATGAAACGCTGGATTATCAGAGATCTTCACACAACTTTGGTTACCATAATGAATAATGGTGGAATCCAGCACATCTTCGAATAAATTTGCAAGGAGCTTGTGAAGCCACACTACTTCACAGACTGTCATACTTAATTCAATGTACTCTGCTTTTGTTGTGCTCAAAGCTACATAAGTTCGTTTCCTGCTACACCAGGAAACCATGGAAGATATGAAAGCGAAGAAACACCTAAAGGTGCTCTTTCTGTCCACTGTGCTCCCTTCTCAATCAGGGTCAATATATTCCTTCCATATCATATCAATACTGGAAGTATATCTCAGACCATGTCGAAATATGCCTTGCAAGTATCTCAACACGTTCTTCGCAACAATCTAGTGTGTCTATGTCAACTGACTTATAAACTATCTAAGTGCACTCACTGCATAGCAAATATTTGGTATGGTGTTAACCAAATACATCAATTATCCAATCAGCTGTCTATACAGAGTTGAATCAATTTCATCATAATCGGGAGAAGATACACTTAGTTTCTTCAAATTCGTCATCATTGGTGTAGCCACGAGCTTCAAGTTCAATATATGAACTGTGTATTTCCCCTGATTCAGGAAGATCTCATCAGTTCTCTGCCACACCTCTAGTCCCAAGAATTAGTGCATCATACCAAGGTCCTTCATCTCAAACTTAGAGGCCAATGCATACTTGCATTCAACAATAAGGTTCTCTATATCGGTGAGTAATAAATCATCAATGTAGAGGACCAAAATCAGGGACTCACCATTAACAATATTATAGTACAGGATGGGATCGAAAATACTTATGTTTAAGCCCAAAAATCATCAGGTGTCCATCAATCCTTTCATACCAAGCTCGAGGTGGTTGCTTGATTCCATGCAAGGCCATCTTCAACCTGTACACATATCATGATCGTTTGATTTGGCACTCAATCAATACTAGAGATGTTAGATTTGTTAACACCATC
>JZKD02S0578591.1:767974-807866 GCA_000966675.3 Picea glauca
TTTTTTTTTAATAAATCCAGTTCATCTTAGGAAACTAAATAGATGTGGCATGACACCTTCTTGCTAGATGACACATGAGTTATAATTATCTAATAATTTCGTCGAATGCCCAAAATCAAGAGTCGAGTGACTGCTCAAGGTAGTTGGAACTTCGTTATCTAATACACTACTTATATTCAACTCACTTAAGCACAAACATGTCTTATTGGAGAACTGATCCATATAAGCCATATCAAATATTTTGAAAAACTCTTCAATATAGTTCCTATGACCCTGAAGTTCAAAAAAACTTGATTTTCATAGACAAATGTAAGATGGAGAACTTGTAGGCATGAACTGGAAATTGCACAAGTGAAGCCATACCAAATCCTTCGAGAGCTCCCATGATCCCAGCACATACGATAAATCTGTGGGAACTTCTAGCAAAAATAGATCAATCACCTCTGGAAAAGGAGAAATTCGGTGGAGTCTCATCTTTCGAGGTCTGAATTCCTTGTACTAGTAAATGTGATCAGTCGTGGAAATTTCACAATTCAAATATATCCATGGAGGAGCTAACCCACAATGCGTTATGTGTTGCCAACATCCAAAACTCTTGTCGGGCAATATGTCTTGCCAATTCCCTAAGTTGATCTTGCATCTTTTTCAAGATCAAGCAAAGTGGGGTGGCCATTTCGTATCAAGGAAAGAATCAAAATCAGGATCCCAGGGAGACCCCATTGCATGCCAAGAAGAAAGCTTCCCAGACGCCAAACAAACCAGGACGAGTATTCCCAGAGGATATCAGACCTACCCGAGGTGCGTGACTAAGAGATGGAAGAACTGCAACTCTATCTGGTATACAATCCACAACATCTCTCTAGGCACTCACAAAACATTACCCTCTCAGAACCAGTCCTTACATTATCTCCTTCTTCTACGAGGCATCCAAGTTCTCAGCATCGTAGATGAACAATATGATTATTTCAAATGGCATGTCTCTATTTCTCTGAAAATCCTGTCTTGGCTCTTGATTCCCAGGTGGTGTTGTATCTGATGTGACAACAAAAATAGAGAAGGAATTTACCGAGAAGCCCAGTGGCTTAATATAAAGGCCCTGATGAATTTACTTGAAGAGACACCTTATGGACCTTTTCTAAAATCCAATGATGATTAGTATTAGACTCGGGATGAGCCACCACATACCAATTACAGGATGTCATTGCACTCACTGGCAGTTCCACTGGAAACAAAATTCACCTGACCTTTATATTATATAGTTTTATTTTCTTCCATTTACCTGGGCCCTCCTATGAGGGAGCGAGGCCTAGTCCTGCTCAGATACCATGTTGTTGTTCTTCATATAAGATATGATCAATATATTATTACAATGATGAGTGTTCCATATATAGGGAACATAAGGTGACCATCCAAGAAATGATGTGTCCCTTGAATAATCAATAACTATTTATTATTATTATCATTTACTTATTATATACTATATTTAATAATCAATAATAATTATATTATTAATTATTATCTTTAGAGAATGTCTTCCCAATGTTGTCCAAACATCAACAAGCAGATCCAAGCGTGGATTTGTTGAGCCCTTATTTCAGCAAAAATATTTCCTTCTTGAAGCAGCTGCAAGAATGCAATTCCTTCTCTTTTGTCTATTGATAACATTGAGTAACAATATATATTAGCAAATAGAAGACTGTATATATAGAATAAGTCTTGTTTAGATTAACTTTAGATTAGTCTATTCTTAGGACAAGGGTAACTGGAGACCCATTGAACCAGTCATAATCACTATCTCAAACAGATAAGGGTCTAATTGGGACCCTAACCGGGTGATCTTCCCCAATGTTGAACATGGTCATTTTTGGCCATCAACATTTTTGGCACTAGAAGGAGGGCCACTAACGAGTGTGCATAATAATTTGATTCTTGCTTAAGCTGTTTGTTTTAACACTATTATTTAGTTTTAATGGATCCATTAAATCTGCCTATTTGGAGTTGTATATCTAGTCGGGCATCAATTACTCCAACAAAGGCAGTTAAGCACTTGTCAAAGGTAAAGTTCAATGGTGAGTTAAATTTTTATGCATTTGATCACATCTTTCAATTTATTTTAAATTGTAAACATTTTGATATTAATGAAAATGTTATGTGCAAGATTTTCACTCTCACCTTAACAGGCCAAGCCAAAGACTGGTATAGATCATTACCAGTTGCTTCTATAGGTTGTTGGGACACATTTGCTCGAATGTTCCTACATATATTTCAATAATATGAGTCTAATCGGGTTTTCCTCAAACTTGAGAACTTGCAAAGAATTGAAGGTGAGTCCTATGACAATTTTATTCTTAGATTCAAATTGATTTGCTTCGAATTTCAATACGATGATTTACCTTCTATGCATGAATTAATAGGATGATTTAAACAAATTCTTTCACTTCCTTGTATTAATCATAATGAACTAGAAAATTTATCTTTTATTAGTGTATTTTATACTATTGATGAACCTGTTACTTCTTATGACATAAATAAACCTGTTATAACAACCAATTTATAATTTTTTTAGGAACAATTTCAAGAAAACATAAATTCAACCAATAAAATCCTAACTCATCCTCAAATTGTTGTTCATAATAATCAAGAATAAAAAATTGGCCATGATGATGACAGTTCTTTCATTAGAAGTAAATCAACTGAAATCTATGATATCATTATTAGTTTCACTGTAGTATTCCAGATATAAAATAGTATGCAGAACATAAATATTTTAGCATAGAAATGGCAGAGAAACAATGATATAACTAGAACAATACTAGAATAATACCAGAATAACACCAGAAAGAGCACCTTGATTAATGATAGAAACATTTACTTGCCTCTTTGAGGGAAAACCTCCAGCAGAGTAGAGCTCTATTACAATAATCTCCAAGACAATATTTCTCATACTCTCTTTTCCTATTTACACTAAATCTAACTATCCAAAAGAACAATCTAGGGAAGATCGTTCTAGAAGAGGAAGCTTCTATTAGGTCTTCTTACATTTGTCCTATTATTCCTTATTGCTAGGCCTTATTAATATTGGAATTTATTACATGGAATTATATTATTCTACCTACATGAGGGGTTAGGGAGGTTATGTCCCTAACATGCCCTCCCCCTTGAAGAACAACCTTGTCATCAAGGCTTAAGATGAGGAAAATGTTGTAGAATGGTGATTAGTTCCCAGGTGGCATCTTATAGAGTTGTATTTTTTCATTGGACTAACACTTCCTTGATGGTGTGCTAACGAAGATGATGCTCTCGCTGGGATAAGACCGCGTGTGGCTGCAACCATATGGAACCTTCTTCATCCAACTCAGGGAGACTAGTTTGAGTTTGGCACTTAGTTCCAATCACCTTCTTAAAGAAGGAAACATGAAAAACATGATGTAGCTTCAACTGACAAGGTAGAGATAACTGATAGGCCACCGATCCCACACACTTGATCACTGTATAAGTACCACAAAATTTGGGTGCAAGTTTTTAACAATGTTCATCTTTGAGTGAAGTCTGATTATAAGGTTGTAGTTGAAGAAACACCTGGTCCCCTTCAACAAAATGTTGTTCGAAACGACCTTGATCTGCTTGTTACTTCATGCGATTTCGATCCATGAACAAATTGTCTTTGAGGGAACGAAGAATAGCCTCTCAGATAGTAACATTTTTGTTAACTGCCTGAACCTTTAATACCCATGACATATATGAGAGAACCGATGGGGGATTTTGCCATAGAATGCTTCAAAAGGAGTGATGCAAGTAGTTGTATGGTAATATGTGTTGTACCACCATTCATCTAGTGGTAACCATTGATCCCACCGATTTTTTCTCTCAGATGCAAAACACCTCCAATATGTTTCCAAACACTTGTTGACAACTTCAGTATGACCATCTAGTTGGGGGTGATAGAAAGTACTAAGATGCAATTGGGTGCCCTATAGCTTGAACAATTCTTGCCAAAAATTGTTGGTGAAAGTAGGGTCTCTGTTAGAGACAATAGAATTAGGCAGGCCATGGAGCTTGAATATATTATCCATGAAGATTTGAGCCATTGTGGTAGTTGTGAATGGGTGTTGAAGAGAACAAAAATGAGCATAGTTGGAGAGACGATCTACGACCACCATGATGATTGAATTATTGTCTGGACTCTGATTTAGGTAATCCCACAATGAAATCCATAAAAATATCTTGCCAAATAGAAGGGGGAATCGAAGGCAGTTGGAGTGTGCCCAAAGATTTTCCAGTTTCTCCCTTGTTGCATGGAAAGACCTCACATTCAACCACAAAGGTGCAGACTTCCTGTTTCATACCATCCCATAAAAAAAAAATGTTTGACCCATTCATAGGTTTTGGTAAACCCTTCCCGACTGTGGGTGAGGCATGAAGTTCAGAAAGAACTATGGATTTAAGTTGTGATTGCTTGCATAAATACAAACGAACTTTGTAGTGAAGCTCTTCATTGTGCCAATATTACCCTAGATAAATTGAAGAATTGTGTTGCAATTGGTGGAGCATGCGAGAAATTTTGGGGTCTTATAGTCATTCCTGATGATCAACTTGGAGCCAATTTGGTACAATGAAGGAAAGGGAGAAAAGGGAACCATCTTCTTCATATTTCTAGAAAAGAGCATTGATCACGAGATTTTCCTTTCCCTTCTTGTAAATGATCTCATAATCATAACCAAATATCTAGTTCACCCATTTTTATTGCGCTGGGGATGAAATTCGTTGTTCCAGGAAATACTTGAGACTTTGATGATCAGTTTTGATTTGGAATCGTTGACCTAATAAATAAGGACGTTACACATCCAGAGAATGCACAATAGCTAACATTTCCTTTTCATAAATGGATTGGCCTAAATGTTTCTTGAAAATTTGTTTTCTAGTGAAGGAAAAAAGGCATTCCATCTTGCATGAGGACGACTCCAATTCCTTTTCCCAAAGAATCAAATTCCAACACGAATTTCTTTGTGAAGTCTAGAAGTGTTAGGAAAGGGGTAGAACACATATCATCTTTCAAGGCTTGGAAGGTATGATCCACAACTGAAGTCCAAGTGAAATAATTCTTTTTAAGGAGAGAAGTGAGAGGAGATGCAATTTTTCCATAATTCCAAAAGAACTTCCTATAATATCCTGTTAAACCCAAAAAACCATGCAATATCTTAAGAGTTTTAGGGCGAGGTCAATCCTGCATAGATTCAATTTTATTAGGATCCACTCAGACACCATCCTTGCCAACAATATGACCCAGGTATTCCACTTCCGAGGCACCAAAGGCACATTTATATTGCTTGAGGAAAAGTTGGTGCTTAGAGAATAATGGAGAACTTGATTCACATGAGAGATATGGGATGGCCAATTTTTACTATAGATGAGAATATCATCAAATAAAACTAAGAAAAAATGATGGAGAAAAGGATGGAAGACATTATTCATAAGACTTTGGAAAGTGGAAGGAGCATTACACAATCCAAAGGGCATTACCAGGAATTCATAATGACCCTCATGAGTGTGAAATGAAGTTTTGGGAATGTCTTCCTCTTTCATATGGATCTGGTGGTAGCCAGAATGTAGATCCAGTTTGGTGAAGTAATAAGCACCACTCAATTCAGCCAAGAGATCATAAATGACAGGAATGGGGAATTTTTATTTATTGTGAGTTTGTTGAGAGCTCAAAAATTAGGACACATGTGCCAAGTACCTTCTTTCTTGAGTACCATGACCATATAGGAAGAATAGGGGCTAGTACTGGGACAAATAACACCAGCTTCTAGTAATTCATGAAATTTTTTCTCAATTTCATTCTCTTGGGAAAAGGGATGACGATAAGGCCAAACATTGGGAGGAGTATTGTCCCGGATGAGAGGGATGGAATGATCATGGACCCCTTGGGAAGGGGGAAGTTCTGTGGGAGTGGTAAAAACAAATTGGTGGTGGGAAAGGATAGATTGGAGGTCGGTATGCACAAAATGTGTCTCAACAACATGAATGGAGTGGAGTTGGGATATAATGCCTGAATGACCTTTTTTGAGGAGATTTTCCATGAAATGGGAACTGATGATCTCAGGGGATTCTGTTGTGATCCCTTGGAACTTATATTGTTGTCCCTCCTATTGGAATTGCATAGTTAAGTCCTTAAAATCCATGAGAATGGGGCTTAGAGTGTGTAACCATTCAACACAAAGAGCAATGTCACAACCTCCCATGTCTATAGAAAACATATTGGATTTCAGGTGATACTGACCAATTTGGAGTCACACATTTTCATATCTTCCCCCACATTTCATGGAACCTCCATTGGCAATTATGATTTGAAAATTACTGATGACACAGATGTAACAATTGACTTCTTAGGAAATGTGGTGATGAATAAAATTATGGGTTCTACCACTATCCACAAGGATGATGACTTTCCTATTTTTGATGTAACCAATTTATTTGAGAGTCTGGGGAGCAGAGAAGATAGTGAGGGTATTAAGTGAAATCACCTAGTCAACTTCTGGTGGATCAGAGGGTGGGGTCAAATTAGATGGTGGTGGTAGTTCCTCCATAGGAAGAACAACAACATATTCTTTATAAATATCCTCAGTCACAACCATTAAAATATTATGTTCCTTACACTTGTGCCTAGGAAAATATTTGTCATCATAATTATAACAAAGACCCTTGAGTTGATGTTCAACCATCTCATCCTTGGTTAATTTTTGGATCTTGAGGGGAGTTGCAGGAGGGGTATAATTGGGGGGTTTAGGGAGAGGAGGGTTTGCGGGTCTAGGAGGATACAATATGTTGTGCTTCCTTGGCTCATTGGGTAGCCTCCAACCAAGTCTCGGGGCGTGCCATGAGAACATGGGCATGAATTGCATCTTTGAGGCCACTGATAAATCATTCCCTAAATAAATCATCTGACATGCCCTCTTTCTAAAATCCAAGTGCTCAAAGGTGACAATAAAGTCTTACATTGTCTTAGACTAGTTTAACTTGGTCAAACAACCTAAATGGTGGGTGTCAGAGTCAAAGTGGTCATAAAGTTTGTCCATAATTTTTTTCCAAGAAACATACCCCTGGCATGCCTTTTTTCACCATTTCCACCATTTCCATCATTCTAGATCTAGATGTAGGACATCATAATGAAGCTTGGATAAATAATCAATAATGCCATGAAAAGAGAAATAATCTTCCATTTGGGCAACCCAACTTGTGGGATTCGATCCATCAAATTTGTTCACCTAAATTCTGGGAGGGCGGGGGTCTCGAGAAAAGTGGGTAGCATGAGGACCTTGGTAATGGGAAGAGTCATAGTCATCTTGACAAGAGGGTTTTTCAGAAGAGGAGGGGTTATGGGAACGACCCATGAGTGTTCAAAGGTGTATTTGAGGTCTTTGAGGTATTTGATGCAAGAACATTGTTCCTTGAGGATCTCAATAGATGAATTGATTGAGCTAAGGTTGGAATTTATACTCTTGATGTCTTACTAGTTCTAGTGGGTGTCAGCAATCAAGGTACTGAGTTCTTGGGCTCTTGTGGTAGCCATTTGGAAAAATGGGAAGGCAGGTGGTATAGGGGAGACAAAAGGGATCTTGAGGGGTGATTGGGACCACCGAGAAGAAGGATGTCAAATAATAGGTACCACTTCAATCAGGGAGGAAAGGGGAATCCAATGGGATAGGGGCCAAACAAGGGTTTCAAATAAGGGTTGGGTCCACCAAAAAAATGTGTTAAATATGATAGGTATCACTGGAATCGGGGTGAAGAGAGGAACCCAGTGGGATAGGTCCCAAATAAGTGTTCTGGTGAGACTTTTTTTTTGTACTCCTACTGAGTTATGGTTCGACCTGAATAATATTGCAGTGATGAAATGCCCAAATTCTTAGTAGGAATAAATGTGTAGTAATTTCACAAGAAGAATGCAGAAGGCATAGTTGCGCAACAATAGATATTGTTTGTTCTATTTTTTGTTTCTATCCCCATGGGTAGGATATTCAGGTTTCTTACAGACAAGGGTTTTCCCTATGCTATAGATCTCTAATATACGTGCAAGGTCAAACAATAGTACTTGGCCCAATATCTCAAGGCACCAACTAAGGAGGCTAGACTGTGCCCTTAGTTGTACTACTCGACTACCCAGGTACTAGAGAGTATCTTCCCAAGTGTTGTTCTCGGTGACACTATAATAGTCACGAAGCCAATTGGTTTATATATGGATGGATTCAAGAGATCTAGGATGATATTTAATACCCCAAGGCTGAGCCCCTGTTGAATTGTAATGATGTTTATAGGCTAGTGAGCCAAGTGTTTATAAGTTGGGAGGCTTATGTGTTTATTAGGCCAGAGAGCCTAGTTGCTAAAGGCTAGGGAGCTTGATTTTGTATATGTAAATACTCACATCATGAATATAATTACATTTCTATGTGTATACCGAACACGAAGAAATATTTATGGGGGACTAAGCTCCACTGTGTAGGGGGATGGGGTTGAGAGGCTAGGAAAAAGGCCTAAGCTAGAAGGCTTATTGCCAAGGAAATATTATAATATATTTTCCAAAAATACTAAGATTTGGGGAAATAACCCTTGTTATCCTAGGTTCCTTTAGGGAGAGGAATGAAATCCAAGTGGATAGGAATGAGCTCCCAAGAGAGCCATGTATCAACCTGGGCACATGTAGTTTTATGGGGGGGAATCTGTCATTGTGGGGGTTCTCTCACCATTCTTTCCATCCTTCCCATGCACACACACACTCACGAGATGAGCCATGACCTCCATCATTGACCTCTGCAATATATGAAACCTGCAAACTCGTGAAGCTAACCCATTTGTCCTGATCCATATCGCGCCCTTGCCATTTTGCTATTACTGCCCACATTTTCTCTGGACTGGTGTGGCTTGTTATCATTACCATATCCCATACCTGATTTTTCTACTATGGTTATCTGTTTGACTTAGGAGATGGACAAAAGAAGTAGTTTGTCATGACTGGGGTTTGAAGATGCGGGTTGTCATGCCCATGGATTGAATAAGCAGGTTGTCAGGCCTTTGAGAGATTCTCTCCAAGTGAGAGAGATTTTTGGGGAAGTGATTTCTCCTAAAGGGAGTCCAGCAACAACTAAAGAGCTCTGATAATTCCTGATCTGACCTGTTGTGAGAGAGATTGTTGGGGAAGTGATTTCTCCTGAAGGGAGTCTTAGCCTAGCCTAGGAATCCATTTACCCTAGGTAGAGTTTAGTCCCAACTCGGGGGTGACCCACTACTGATAGCTTGGAGCAACGTGGTCTAACGTTGGGAGGTTCGTGGATGGTCTGCACGTAGTTGGTGGTCTTCTCATAAAAAGATAAGTACTATTTCTATGATAATTTGTATTATGTGTATCCTGTACATGTCTTTATATTTATAGGAATGACATGTGTTGTTGCATGTATGTTTTACTATGATTTCTGCATTTAATTGGTGTATTAGTAGAATTCATATTAGTTGTTTGAGTTTGTATGTATGATGTTCCACAATGATCTCTATATTTCATAGCCCAACAGTTCTATGCCTGGGTATGGAAAGTTTGATTATCATAAACATGAACAGAGTAGTTTGGTTGGTTTCGAAGTAGAGTGCTCATGGCTTGGGTGGTCGGGGACGTTACAAATTGGTATTAGAGCAGCTTCTTTGAAGTAGCATGTCCGGCTTGGAAGCCCGGGTATGTTACAAATTAGTATCAGAGCCCATGGTTTCAACACTGAACTTGGATGGGCCACAAATGTGGAATTTGGAGTCAAAATTCCACAAGGAATTGATGTACAGAGTGCCAGAGAGGTGTTAAGAGAGCTGCTGGGTGGTATTGGAAATATTAGGAGGTATAGCGGTTTGAGAAAGTTAGCAGAGAAAGGAGACCATGAAAACTGTGGTATTGGGCCACAAATTTTAAATTTGAGCAGTTGGATTTGTTCGGAAGAAGATAAATTCCTCACAATTGTCAGATTTGGAGAAGGTGCACAACGGTTAACCATCAAGTCCTTCAGACTTCCTTACTTCGGTGAGTTTTTAAGTTTTTTTGAGAAAGGAGTCGAAACATGAAGCTTCGAAATCCCAGAGTGACTCTCAACTGTAGATCGTTCGAGAGGAGGAGAGACATTGGATTTATCAGGTAGTTCAGTGTTTCGTAGTTTTGGAAAATTGGTGGAAGTGTGCGCAGAATGGAATTCCTCCCAAAGTCCCGAAGTCCTAAAATCTGGAGTGAATCTGGACTTTCTGATATCATAGACACGTGTTAGTGGATTATCAAGTGTCTGGAAGTTTGAAAATTCGACACTCCAGAGGAAATGGTTTGTGGTTGCACAGGAGGAAGAGATCCTTGAAGTCCTAGAACATCGAAGTGACGTGGTATGATGACATCACCTAGTGTGACGTGGACCTACCCTAATTCTGGCATGTGTCACTTGTTTTTGTACTTTTGATAGACCCTTAGTACTGATTGGGACCTGATACATGTCACTTGACGATGGGGCCATGTGTCACCACCTTGATTGATGATAGTTGTACTATGTGGACCCTAGGAGGTTGAGTATTGATGAGAAGAAATCGTCGAAGTCCCAAAGCATCGAGTATGACGTGGACATGTTCGACAGTTTTGAAAAAGTGTGGATGAGAATAAATCATCAAATCTCAAAGTGTCTCGGAGCACCTATCTATCATAGATATAAAGAAATAATGAGGACCGTCTATTAGTACATCCTCTGAGTATTCAAAGTTCAAAGGAAATAGATTGTAATGAAGGTAGATCCTATAAATCCCCAAAGTTCCAGAGCCCTAGAGGCTCAAAGAACAGGATAAGTTATTATTTGTTAGCACTAGGTCATAGCCTGTGGTCATATGAGATTGGGGGCTGAATAAAAATGGATAAGTCCCCGAGAATTGTTTTTGAAAACATAGATGGGATTAAAGAAGGATCTTGTGGGGTTTTTGAACTGTACATATTTACATCTAATGAAGTAAGGAAGGCCTGTAAACCTAAAGAGAGGATCCAAGGGCCAATTTGGCTCTGATATGGAAGAATACATGTACAAGGATTGCATCCCTAAAAATATGAATTGTTAAAGTATTCATAACTTCCTCCTCAAAACTCAGAATTGAGCATGGAAGCAGGCATTGGAAAGGTATTGAATAGTAGAAGATAACTGTTCACCGAGAAATTATATATGAACATTAAATTTCTCAAGAAATCAACAGAAAATAATTATGATATATTAATGAATCTGAATGGTTCATGTTTTCATGAAATTAGTGAGAAAATATAGTCTGACAAAGTTTTGTTGGCTGCACATTTTTGCATAATTAACAGCTACCAGAACAGAGCATAGTTATGAAAAAGTGCAGAGATATGGATGATACACATATAGGCTACAACTAAGAAGATGAAATAATAGGGATGGATGTCCAATTGGGTATGGAAGGAACCAATTCCAATGGACATGGAGGAGGAAAAGAGGAAGACATAAATCTGGCTGAGACCCTCATAAAATTGCAGATAGATGTGCAGAGCCACAAGGATGATAATGAGAGGCTTATGAGGGCCAAGGAACAACACAAATAATTCAATATGAAGTTAATAAAAAGCCTATACATAATTGAAAAGAAGTTGGATAAGGAGAGTGGCTCTGCCATATCAGGAAGCCACGAGACCCTTGAGGGAAAAGAAAGATCAAGGAGTGAAAGAAAAAATCACCATCACTCCCAAAGGCATTCCAACAGGAGAGAACACATCAACTCAAGTCCATACCCCATCAAGAAGCATCATAGGAGGTTTGGGGTGGATTAATTGAAAGGAGAAATGAACAAGATCAAACCTCCTACTTTTGATGGTGAACACAAGAAGGATGAAGATGATGAGACATGGTTGTTAGGAATAAGAACGTACTTCAAATTGCATAACTTTTTTTCTCATGTAGAAGGAAGAATTGATATTTACCAACTCAAAGGAAAGGAATCCATGTGGTTGGATCAACTTGTGAAAGTGCAACACATCAGAGAGAAAAATGTGACATGGAAGGAATTCAAGAAACATTTTGAGAAGAAAAACCTAACCAAGAGGTATTATGACAAAAATATGAAAGAGTTATTTTAACTCAAAATGGGAAGAATGACCATTGATGAGTATGAAAGGAGTTGTTTAGAACTATTTATGTAAGTCTCCTTCATCAAGGATGAGACCGTTAAGATTCAGAGATATCTGAGTGGGCGTCCCTCCTTTGGAGGAAACCATAAGTAGATCCAAGTGCTTATATGATCAACATAAATGAAATCCTATTTTCCAAAGAGATTGGGATGACAAGAACAAGTTTAATAGGGAACAGAGGAAGAAAGGGAACAAGCCACCATTTTTAAGAAACAGTCCTCAAGGAAAACCATCTTTTAGAGAGAAAATAATGGTTGAGGTAGGTGGGCAAAGGCCAAGAAAGACACCCATTAAATGTTGGGGTTGTAAAGGAGACCATAGGTATATATATTGTCCTCACAAAAGTGACAAAGTGAGAGTTGCCCACAATATACAACAAGATGAAACAGTGGAGGAAACGAGCAGAAGTGTACCAAGGATCTATGCAGCCCTGGACAACAAGCAAGATGAGTTTCAATCACACATGATTGAAGTAGAAGGTATGATCAATAACCATGCCTTTAGTATTTTAATAGATTGAGGAGCTATTCATAGATATATAGATCCTAAGGTAGTGGAAAGATTGCATTTTCCAAGAAGCAAGCAAGGGAATTATTGTATGGTGCAGCTGGCTACATGAGCGAAGAGAAAAGTTGTTTAGATGGTTAAATAATGTCCAGTGGATAATAATGGGTTGAGTACCAAGGTATATTTGAACATCCTGCCCTTGGGCTCATATGACTCTCTAATTGGTATGGATTGGTTGGACCAACACCATGATGTCTTAGATTGTAATAACAAGGTGTTTACTTTCTTGATTAAGGAAGGGAACCCAAAAACAGACCAAGGAATTCCTAGGGAAGTTACTATATGAGAGATCTCAACCATGCAATTAAAGAAGTGTTACAGGAAGGTCTATCAAATATTTGCAGTCCATATGGAGGAAGAACCTAAGGATAAGGTTCCAAATATTGAGGATCATGCAGTCTTAAAATATTTTGAGGATGTGTTTAAGGAGATACTAGGACTACCCCCAAAGAGAGATATTGATTTCTCTATAAGTTTGATGCTTGGAGCAGCTCAAGTATCAAAGACTCCCTACCAGATGAGTAAACCAGAGATGAAGGAGTTGCAAATTCATCTTGGAGATATTTTGAAGAAGGGTTATATACACCCAAGTGTGTCACCTTGGGGTGCCCCAGTTTTATTTATGAAGAAAAAACATGGGACATTGAGGTTGTGTATTGACTTCATACAATTAAACAAATTGACTATAAATAAAAAGTATCCTTTGCCAAGGATCGATGATCTCTTTGATCAGTTAAAGGATGTAAGGATAATTTCAAAGATTGATCTCAAATATGGTTATCATCAGGTAAGAATTAGAGATGAAGACATTAAAAAGACTTCCTTCGGGACAAGGTACGATCATTATGAGTTCACAGTGGTGCCATTTGGGTTATCAAATGCACTAGTTGTTTTTATGTGCTTGATGAGTGGTCTTTTCCAAGATTACTTAGACAAGTTTTTCATTGTCTTTTTGGATGACATCCTTGTGTATTCCAAGTTAGAAGAAGAGCATGAGCATCACTTGAGGATGGTATTACAAGTGTTAAGAGAGCACCAGTTGTATGCCAAATTGAGAAAGTTCTCATTTTATTAGAACCAAATTCACTATTTGGGGCATATCATATCCAAAGAAGTGATAGCAGTGGACCCTGAAAATATTGAGTCCATTAAAGGGTGGAAAACACCTAAGAATGTGATAGAAGTCAAATCCTTCATGGGTCTAGTTAGCTACTATAGAAGATTCATTGCAAGTTTTTTGAGAATTGCTCACCCAATCACTTCTGTTAGTCCCTAAAGTTGCACTCGAATGGTAAGGGCAAGCTAGGGCATCATTGATTTTATTGCAAAGTATTTTTTAGGGTTTTATGATTTGGTTTTTGGTTTAATGGTTGAAAATTGGGTCAAACTTACAGCATGGCATGAAAATCAATATTAAAACATTGCATATCCCACTGGCTGAATAATAGGTAGATACATAGATGGAGTAAACCAATTCAATAAAAGAAAGTGAAATCTTCAATTTGTCAATTTCACAAATTTTGGTTTCAATATATCATAAAGAAACAGGGGTATCATCTTGAAATCATTACTTGAAAATTATCTCTACAGCAAAATCTTCACTGCATAAATTAACATTCAAGAACCAAAAGCATTGCAATTTGAATAATAAATTCAAGCATGAAAATGAAATAATAGAGTATAAAAGAGAAGGTCTAACCATCCATACGCCTTTTCTATTAAGTGTCAATTGAACATACATGCCTTTACAATAATCTCTGCAAAAAGTCTCTATAGATCTCCAAATTTTCGACCTCCACAAGGTATGTCTTCTGTCTATTTAAAACAACTATGAAACTACCAGATCCTATTATCTAGGACAACTTTAAATGACTAGAATCCAAGAGTATCCATATCCTAAATTATGTCACTCAAAAATGAGCTACTATTTCCAAAATAGTCCATAGCTCAGCAACTTAATATAACAAACATTGCCAGCAATACTCTACAAAATAGATATTTTGTTTGACTCTGTAAAGAAGATTGATATCTTAGCATCTCCTTGATCAAAATGAGTATTATTTTCCATATCTCCTGGAGCACCTTTAAAAAAAAATTGTAACCAATCTTGATGTTACCTTTAAGATAAAATTGCAGCAGAGGCTTTGGCATTTTTCTACTTGAGCTTTGTGGTTAACACAACATTGTGCCAGGAAAGCCTGAAATTGATTTCCCTAAGTTCCTTAAGCAACGCCCTTTGATCCTTCTTCTTCTTTTTGAGACTTTGAATTCTTTCCTGCTGGTGAGCATTCCATTGTTCTACCTACATCTTTTCCTTCTTTAACTGTTTTATGGTTTTCTGAAATTCTTTAATCTTTTCCTTATCAGTTCTTATCTCGACCTTGAATCCTGAACAATATTCAGAGGGTGCAGTTTCATTCAGATTTAAAGTAACACTAGGTTTGTTACACGTCAAAATTACTCAACCGGATAAGTGTCACATGTTCCTCTCAATCATGGTAAGTGTCGCATCTTCCTTACAACTTTCGCAAGTGTCACAAGTTGGTCACAAGTGTCGCAAATGATGTTTGAACATACTGCCATGTCAACGACACTAAGGAGACACTTCAAACATCTCATATGCTTGATTTGAAGAAGAAGAACTGATTTACTGAAGTCAAATAACTCTTGACACCTGAAGAGAGCTCTGAAACAGAGGCTTTGAGGGGGAGTGCTCCCCTATATCAGCTCTAGGAGCGTCGACGCCCCCCTACAAGGCTTCAGGGAGCGTTATAACGCTCCCCTACCCCCTCTGAAGGAGAGTTGCTCATCTTGGGAGCGCTGAAACCCTCCAAAATCTTACCAGGGAGTGCTACAACGCTCTGATGCCCCTTCTAAAGGAGCGCTGCCTAATCTGAGGCAGTAGTTGGCCTGTTGAGGAGAATAAGGGGAGGATCTTTCAAGATTAGGAGGCAGTTGTGTTCAAATTCTTGGTTTCATCAAGAGATCCTTGATCTGAGGAGGAAGTTCCTAACTTGTTCTAAAGATAACTCAAGAGGTTAAGCTCCTCTTAACTTATATAAGAAGACTCTATGATGGTGGAAAGGGGGAAGAACTGTTGGTATGAAACTTATGATCTTGGAGAAAATACACAGTCAGCCAAAGGAGAGTGATCGGTGAAGCTGTTGTTATCCAGGTTGTGGATCTTTCAAGCAAGGGTTAGACGAAGAGGACTCGACGAAGCTGTCGCATTCACATCTACGATTGTAAGTACTACTGTCGTTATTCTCATCAATATGACATGCTTGGCCTGTTTCTTTCTAGTTTGTGTATAATGTCACATGAACTTATCATTAATTGATAGATCTGTTTTCAAGCTAATATCAATAGAGTAGGAAGTGGTCATATCTTGTTTGTCTTCAGAACTCGGCGAGGAGCAAAGGATTGGAGCGCAACTCGGAGCGTGCAGGGACAAACATCGTTAAAGAGGTACTTTTGTTATCCTTCCTTCTCATGTGTTAGTTTAGATAGATTTGAAAGGAAGTCAATGTCCACGTTAAGCATTTTATGTCTAGAGTTAGGGTCAAGCTCTTAGAGGCGATCTACCTGTCCGCAGGGAGATTTTCCTACAACAGAAACTAGCGACTCCGTTGGGGAGATAGCCTCAAGTCGAAACTTCTTGTTTCGATTTTCTCCTCATTGACCTTGTTCTATCCCTTAATTGTTTCAGACCTGGTTCACTCTTCTTTTGATTGGTTTCATGAGCTGATTGTCTCCTTACCTCATCACACTCAGCATAATTGTCGGAATTGAATTGCAATTTTTTGATTTTTTTGACATTTTTGGGAGTTTCAGACCCTGGCGCCCCTCTCCTAGTGTTAACAGAGCACCAGTGCTCTCCCATAGACTTGCACAGAGCGCTATAATTCTCCTTGACTTTGGCAACAGAGCACCAACCCTCTTTGGCCCAAAAAACCTTCCAGAATTACTTTTTCTGGGTTTTGCCTCTGTGTCTCCTCTGTTGAGTAACCTTCTGAGTCAATGTTTCTTCCCTTTCAGCCTTGACATCTGTCTTTTTTGAAGGATGAACATATTACTATTTGTATTTTGTAGCCTTCTTCACTATTGTTATTGAGTTTTTTTGTTGTTTGGAGTCCAAGACCCATGCATTGTCTTTCTCTCTGTGTAACTGAGTAAAAACCCTGGTGAAGGTCATCAAAGGCCTACAAATCTCTTCATCTTGATTTTAGTCAAGATCATTGTTCTTCAACTTTTTCTTTTGGGTGTGAAGTTTGTTTTTTTTCTTTGATTGATTCTTTTCTTTCGCTTTTCGTTTTGATTGCAACGAAAGGGTGTATTGTTTGTATGACTTTTGCTTGTGCTAGTTCGATTTTCATTCATACAAGACGATAATTAGCAAGACGAGCATTGTGTTGAATTGATCATTATTCATATGAAAACAATAAAAAAGCATCTTCATGATTGATTGTGCATGTTGGAAGGCATCTCAAAAGTTTTAGCATCACATCAGGATTTGATTGAAGAAAACTTGTTTGAGGACACTCCTTATTAGTGCTTGTTAGTGAAAAGAACTCTCTCTCTCTCCCTTAGATAGATGTTCATCGAAAGGAAATGATTGCTTATCATATTTGATGCATTCTTTGGGTTTGAGTCATAATTCCATTTTTTTCACTTCCATGCACCCCTTTGCATAAAGAACAACCATAAAATCAACGCTAATTAAAAATTATCTAGAACTTTTTCTTTTCTAGGATCCTCCGCCAACAGTAGACTAGGCTTAGTACTTTGGATTAGGGATGTGAGCATAACTCTCCAAAGTTTTCAAAAAAAACACTAGCATCCTGAGTTAGGGAGAGTCAAATCCAGTTATCATATAAGTCTGCCTGGGATCCCCCTCTCACACAGGGGTTACGCATGAGGTCGTATTCGGGTGAGCTACGGGGACTAACCCTCCGTGGTTTAACTGATTGTGGTGGTCAGATCGTATTATGGGGATCACTTCGAGGTAAATCCACAATTACTGCATGGAAGACTTGTAGTTGATTTCGGGCTCGATACCCTGCCCGTACGTTCTGGTCGGACTGTCGACTGTTCCCGCCTAGGGGCTGACTGCGAATTGGTAACCTTAGTGGCCATAATATTTAGGGTCTTACACAAGGTGACGATGATGGGAAGTCTTACTGTACCTGGAGCAGACATTGGTCAAACTCACTCGGGCTCCTTTGAGGGTAAATCCACAATTACTGTGTGGAAGCTTGCACCAAGGCGTAAGTCCGTTAAGAAGGTCGCCATTGTAACTGTTCCACCCTATCCCCACCCCTTCTGGACTTTACCACACGACATTGGATTTCATCACCAACTAGTACAGTCATCAAAAGAAGGTCATGTTTGCTTGGTTGTGATTCCTAGATTTTGTTAGCGTGTGCTATTTCTTTTCGTTAGTTGGCCCTAGATCTTCAGTGTGTTCTGCCTTTCTCCACAATTGAGCCTGTGGATGATCAAGGTCTTCGTCGATCACATAGGATGCAAGGGCTACCTCCAGAAGGCTATCAACCCTTACCTCCTAACCCCCCTGAAGACGACCATCGTAGAGAGGTAGAAAACCCATCTGACGCTGAAAGTGCCATTGCTCCTCCGTTAGATAACCCAGAAGACGCTTTTGTCACGATTGTGAATCCCACTTCGGTGACCCCTCTCGAACCACTTTTACTTTGTTTAGACTCCTTGGGAATGTCATAGACGAAGAAGTCCCACGGTTACCAGAGAGGATTTTTACCGAAACATATATGGGATCCACGCAACCAATCTTTGGTGAGGAATATAGGACTCCTATTCATCCTGGCACCGCAGTAGATACCAATCCCACACCCGCTCGTTCTGTTTGGAGGAATTCATCAGGACGTGATCTCTATGAACATTTCGAACCCTTTCGACAACCGTTCCATCATGATAACCCTCCTAGTAAAACAGGACCATCCGGTCAAACCATGAGTCACCTAGTCGATCGGGTTGTTAACCTTATTGCTACACCAGAGAAAGTCCATCCTAATGATGGACCCATCACATCTGCTCACCCGAGAATACAGACCCCTACTGGCCAAACACAACCAGCTAGAGGGAAACCACCATCCAATGCACCTTTTCCTCTTGGAGGACTACCGTTCCATGGTGGGCTTACCCCTCTCGGGGGACAACCCCCTTTTCGTCCTCCTCCTAGAGGGCAACCTCCATCTGCCAGTCATACCCCGGTCATAAATCCACCCCTGGCAGGAGGGAAAACCCCGTTGGTTGGAAACCCTTCACAACCCTGGAGAATATCTTCAGGAGGCACTTTCACTCAACCCCACATTGGGGGGAACTCTTATAATAACCCATTAGGAGGGGTACCCAATCCTGGTCCTTTCGGGACATCGTACCCACAATCTCATCCGGGTGGCATCCAAAACACCACCTAGAGCACTCCGGGACCACAATCTTATCCTTCTCATGGGTCTAATCTGTACCCACCTCCAGGATATACTCCTTACCATCCTCAAGGGAAAAATGTCTATCCTCCTCATGGGCAAGCAAATCACCTGGCCTATAATGCTCAAAACCCATCGGGTCATGCCAATGTTTCTCATTCATCATCGAATCCTTATTATCCTAGCCAGCAACAACCGCATGTAGGAGGACCTACTAGTTACAACTATCCACCTAACCCAGCTTATGGTCCTACTGGTGTTCCTATGCCGCACCAGTATCATTCGCAAATTAACCGACAACTACCTTTCCTTGTGACTCTGGATCTCCCAGACTTGTCTCGGTTAACTAATGATCCTATTTCTCATTCACCAGTTTGGCCAGTCATTCCAACTAAACTTCCTTCTGATATTCCGAAATTTGACAGAAACCCTGGTGAATATCCAAACAACCATGTTATGACTTTCCATTTGTGGTGTTCATCAAACTCCCTCATGGATGATTCTATCCGTTTGCGTCTTTTCCAACGAACACTTACCGGTTTGGAAGCAAAGTGGTATATTGAACTACCACATGCTTCTTTTCATGATTTCAATTCCCTTGCTATGTCTTTCCTCACACACTTTCAGTTGCCTATTTGCTACGAAACGGGTACTGAACTCTTGACCTCCCTTCGTCAAACTAATTCCGTGCATATCTCTGACCACATTCATGAGTGGAGACGACGACGAAGGATGATCAAGGCCATTATCCCTGACATATTATTGGCGGAATGGTTCACGAAATCACTGCTACCACCGATCGCTCGCGATGTTGCTATGGGTGGTGTAGTCACTAAGGAACAAGCCATCGCTCGGGCTCAGTATTTAGATTTGGTTTATTCCCAATCTTGTACTTTGTATGATTTGCTTCCAAACGCTACTCTAGCTAATACCGATCCATCTAAACCATCATCCTCATCTCATGCAGATGGTGTCATCAGCTTCGTCAAAGCTTAACCTGTTTCCCAATCTCTCACACCCTCCTCTACCTCCCCTCAAACTCATATTTCTGAGGTGAATGCAGTTCAATCTGCCCCTTCACAACAATCCGGAGGTAAGAAGAAAATGAAGAATAAATCAAAAAATAATAATGAACAAACAAAGAATCAAAAACCTGCTGCCGAAAAGAAAACACAACGGAAGTTGAAATTCTCGTGTCTCATTTGCGGTGACAATCACTACACCCGAGATTGTCCACATCGTGATGAAGTGGCAAAAATTTTCCGAGGAAAGCCGCAACCCACTGTGCTTACTCATCCTTTTCCATAGCATCAATCCATGATTGCTCAAACCCCCTCGCATGGGGGCAGTTCTAGCAATCCTCATGATGATGCCTCGTCGAGTGCACATATTTATATGTTTAATGGGATCAATTTAACCACTCGCTCTAAGGCATATGACATGCCAGGTAACCCTGATAAAGGAGAATACGTTAACGGTACTGGTACTTTACCAGATCCATCATCATCCTCCATCAGTCTTCCATCGGTTAATCCTCCTTCTGGACCACTCCAGATTGAGAAACCCATGTTCGAATCTATCTTACGCCCTCCTAAGAGAACCATCCAGAAATCTACCTTCAATCCTAACTCACGGGCTACCCAAAATTACAATATTGTAGAAGATTTGGCCCAAGCCCCATGTGCTATGTCCACCTTGGAAGTTTTACAGCACTGCCCCAGTCAACGTAAAACTCTCTTAGCCGCTCTTGGCACTGTTGATCCCGAGTCATCCAACCAGATCATGTTTAACCTGGATAATTATACGTCTCGACTCTCCCACCAACTTTCTTTCCAAGTTGATGTTGTTGTCCACAATCAACAAATCCACCGAACGATTCTGGATGAGGGAGCCTCGACTTGTGTTATGTCTTTAGCGTGTTGGAAAGGTTTAAAATCACCAGCACTCAATAAATCCCCAACAATGTTACGTGCCTTCGATGGGCGAGGTTTTCATCCTCATGGGCTTTTATAGTCCCTGCCCATCCAATTGGGTGGCAAAACTGTTACCATTGATGTCGAGGTGGTCGATGCTCCCCTCGATTACAACTTTCTACTTGGAAGGAGTTGGTTTTATGCTATGACTGTTGTTGCCTCATCGGTCTTTCGATGTGTACAATTTCTTCATCAGGGAAATATCGTCACTGTTGATCAGTTGGAATTATGCACACCCGATGCTCGCATTCCCGCTACCAACAATATTCCTTTCCTGGGAGACCACAAGATCACATATGAAAGCGTTGGTGTTGGCTTACTGAAATATTCTAGCCTCATGGGTACCTTCCCTACACCACTTCCACCAACTATACATCACGTTGCCATGGTCGATATGATTTCGACCGTAGCTAATCAATCTTTGGGATCATACGACCCCTGGGTTGCACCTTGTCCGTTGGAATTCGATGCACTAAGTGACACCGTGCCACTTAGTCCAGCCGAACCATCATACGTTTCTACCCAATTCACTTCTCCCTCGTCGGATGACCAACATCTATTGGCACCCGACGTTTCATCGATATAACCATGGTCGGGTTCCTTGTCGACTGCGATACACTAGACTTCCCCAACTTTTCCTATGCCGGAAATGTTTCGCATCGACAAGCTACCTTGGGATAATCACCATCCCCGATCCTTATTTCTTCCCCTGTGTGAAGAATTTCGGGTAGATATACAGTCTATCTCCCCTCCTGGTGTCGATTCTCTATCACCTCCCATGTTTTCAACTTCCGATGATTTGGATCCGGTAGTTGACTTGGTGATTTCTTTGATAGGTTTATTGGAGCCTGATATCCTTACTCCTATCACGACCCTCGACATGTATTCCTCCCTGAGTGATTATCTTCCATCCAGTGAAGATCTCCTGGAGGCCATGATCGAGTTTTGTCCCTCGACATGGTATCCTTCCATAACGTTATCCTCTTGGAAGCCATGATAAAAAAGAAGCCACGAGCATAGTTTCTCTTCTCTGTGGCAAGCTCGTTAAAAAATGAAACAGAGGCCGCTAGCTTTCAAGCTGGGGGCATAATGAACATAGTTTTCTTCTCTGTAGCAAGCTCGTTAAAAAATGAAACAGTAATCTAGGAATCAAACCTGGAACCCTGAGCATAGTTATTTTCCTGTGTCAAGCTCGTTAAAAAATGAAACAGTCACCTCTCTTGAACCTTTTTTTCATCCACCCTTCTCCTTTTTCTCATCCACTAGAGAAATTGGTGACAACCTCAGAGCCGGTGGATGAATCGAAGCTTGGAGGGCATGTCTCCATCCTTTGATGATCATTCTGGAGCTAAGCCACCAACTTTCAAGCTGGGGGCATACCGATCTTAGACTTTGTTCTTTCTTGTGCTCGTAAAAACATGAGAATGCAACCGGGTAAAGTTTTATCTCTTTTTCGGACCCATACGGACATGAACATACGAAAAAGGAACCCCCTTGGAGTCTACTTTAAACCCTTTTCAGACTCTCTAAATATGAAAAGATTGTCGAGTGACCTTAATTCCTTTCACACTCGTTAAAAGGTCAGAAAGGGTGTCTTTTGAGCAATAGTTTACCCCTTTTTCGGTCTCGTTAGACTACTGTACGAAAAAGGAACTGAGAGAGTTCTCTTTTAAGTGTTTTTCCAAACTCTATAATCCCGAAAAACTTTCGAGTTTTCTGTCTTTGGACTCGTTAAAGCACACATTGACATGCCCATATGGGACCGAACCCTTACTTCTTCTAGTTCGTTAAACAAAGGAAGAGGAACTTACCGAAGGTGAGTTGTATCGAGCATGTGTTATCCTCCTCAAGCTCATTAAATCAAAAAGAGGTACTCATCTATCTGGATGGGGGAAAAAATTGAAAGGAGCAAGCCAAGCATTCTCTTGAGAACATCATCCAACACTTCTTAGAGTCACCCTTGAACACGACACTTTGTTATATGCATGCATCATAATCCACTAAACCTCTGCACTGAGCCAATCTTTTGAGTTCCTTTCACTCCTTTGGGTCACCCGACGCAGGACACGGTACCCACTGCATAGTTTTGGTCCATGTCATGTTTTGTTGTTGTGCCTCAATGTTCAAGGGAAGTATCTGCCTCGAGAGTTAGCCATCCCAAGTATCTTGCCTCAAAACCTGTGTCAGTCCATGTCCATTTGATCTGCCAATTACATCTCCATGTTCATTTTGTGTCGTTGATGGGGGATACATCAAGGCCCTCCCTTGACGATTCTGTTCCTGTCGACTTCAACACATTATCCGGGAATCAGACTTAGAAACCACTTAGTACTTTGGGACCTGCATGCCTCAATGGCAGACCTCCTCATGTTCGACAGTAGGTTTACATCATTGACCTCTGATCGAATGATTCCACGGGTGTTCGACTTCAGCTCATCTATTCACATTCGCTGGAATGTACCGGGGTACCTTGGGAATCATTGACATTAATGGTGATCTCCCTCGCACTTGTTAACGGTTCACACCATTGACCGGTAATCAAGTGGTTTCTACCATGTTCGACATCAAGACATCTATTCGCATGGTCGGATTTGTACCATATTGGGATTGGTAAGAAGACCCTGGGTTGGGAAATCACTTTGATATATGCTTTGCCCAAGTTGCGAAGGAGTTCTATTGGACAAATGACACATATATAATTACATAGATCCACTTTGTATTGGTCGTGGCTATGTCTCGTCATCTCGTAGATCCACTGTGTATCCTTCGTGGCTACGATCAGTCCGAGTCATAAGAGTATAGATCCACATTGTATCTTCGGTGGCTATACCCTTTTTTATCAATACAATTATGGATCCGCAGTGTATTTTATGGCGGCCATATCCTTCTAAGTCTTGATCACCCAAGCATAGGTATGCATGCCTTGGGTTTTGAAATATGTCACGATATTTGTTGGATGTTTGTGTGCAGCTTCTGTCAGGTTCTCCGAGTCTATACCCTTGCTTGGACATCTACAAAGTATTTCAGTTATCAGTTGATATCTTCTAACTTCATACTTTGGGGGGCAATCTGTTACACGTCAAAATTACTCAACCGGATAAGTGTCGCATGTTCCTCTCAATCGCGTAAGTGTCGCATCTTCCTTACAACTTTTGCAAGTGTCGCAAGTTGGTCACAAGTGTTGCAAATGATGTTTGAACATACTTCCATGTCAATGACACTAAGGAGACACTTAAAACATCTCATATGCTTGATTTGAAGAAGAAAAACTGATTTACTGAAGTCAAATAACTCTTGACACCTGAAGAGAGATTTGAAACAAAGGTTTTGAGGGGGAGCACTCTCCTATATCAGCTCTAGGAGCATCGGTTCCCCCCTACAAGGCTTCAGGGAGAATTATAACGCTCCCCTTCCCCCTCTGAAGGAGCACTACTCATATTGGGAGCACTAGCGCCCTCCAAAAGCTTACCAAGGAGCGCTACAACGCTCTGATGCCCCTTCTAAAGGAGCGCTGCCTAATCTGAGGCAGTAGTTGGCCCGTTGAGGAGAATAAGGGGAGTATCTTTCAAGATTAGGAGGCAGTTGTGTTCGAATTCTTGGTTTCATCAAGAGATCCTTGATCTGAGGAGGAAGTTCCTAACTTTTTCTAAAGATAACTCAAGAGGTTAAGCTCCTCTTAACATATATAAGCAGACTCTATGATGGTGGAAAGAGGGAAGAACTTCTGGTATGAAACTTATGATCTTGGAGAAAATACACGGTCAGCCAAAGAAGAGTGATCAGTGAATCTGCTGTTATCCAGTTTGTGGATCTTTCAGGGAAGGTTTAGACGAAGAGGACTCGACGAAGCTGTTGCATTCGCATCTACGATTGTAAGTACTGCTGTCGTTATTCTCATCAATATGACACACTTGGCCTGTTTCTTTCTAGTTTGTGTATAATGTCACATGAACTTATCATTAATTGATAGATTTGTTTTCAAGCTAATATCAATAGAGTAGGAAGTGGTCGTATCTTGTTTGTCTGCAGAACTCAGCGAGGAGAAAAGGATTGGAGCGCAACTCGGAGCGTGCAGGGACAAACATCGTTAAAGAGGTACTTCTGTTATCCTTCCTTCTCATGTGTTAGTTTAGATATATTTGAAAGGAAGTCAGTGTCCACGTTAAGCATTTTCTGTCTAGAGTTAGGGTCAAGCTCTTAGAGGCCATCTACCTGTCCATAGGGAGATTTTCCTACAACAAGGTTCTTTGGCTTTAACCTGATATTTTGAAATCAATCTTGAGCTATGTTCTTCTTCAAAACTTGATGAATCCATATCTCCATGTACATCTGGTAGGTAATCTGAATCTTTCATGTAATCCTATGTTTCTTCATGAAATTCACTGATGCCTTTAGCCATCTCTTTAGCCTTAGCTAATCTAGTTGAGGCTCTCATTACAGGGCCTGCAGGTGGTGATATTTTTCCTTTTCCTTTGTTGACAGATTTTTTGGGAAAAGGAGTCCTCCTTGCTTTTTCCCTGGTGCTTGTTTCAGCCTCCTCAGAATCATCATATATGATTATGGTGTTCTCTTATTTAATGGTAGGATTGAACATTTCTTTTGAGTTCAACCGATACTTATTAGTATCTCTGGTTGAATTTCTCCGAGGTCTTTGTGATACACACACACCCTTTTTCCTTTTTCCTTTGACTGCAACGTTCTTTTTGTTGGTGGATGGCATTTCAGTCTTGACTGCAGTTTGAGAAAATGAATCATTTTCTGACTCTATCTCTTCTTTGATATCTTCCTCAAGAATCACCTCATGTTCGGGCTCCCATGTAGGTATTTTACTCCTGCTCTTTTTAGTTACCTAGCTATGAGAAGATTCGTCCTTTACAGGGTTTTCATCAGCAACATCTCGACCCTGTTTAACAGTTTTCCTCCCTCTGTCCTTTTTTGACTTATTTGATTTAACAACAGGTTTTAAGGATTCCGTGAGCCAATTCCAGGTATTTTGTAGTTCATTTAGGGCAGACATGACTAGGGTTTTAATCAGGACTTGATGGAACAAACTGCCCTTGGTATTAGTAGAAATAGATTGTACCTTCTTGGACATTTTTGTCAAACTTTTAAGAAGGAAATAAGGAAGGTTCAAAGGATAGTCACCGTTTAGATGCATCAATATTCTGACATGATAGATATAGATCAAAGAAAACCTCCCTTCAAAGGTGATGTATCTGTGAATCACCACCAGGGCAGTGTGCCATTCGGGTCGGAACCAGCTACGAGGAATTCCCCTTCTCCAATCCAGATTCTGCTTCTCTGGAAGGAGGAATAGATTCACAAACTTAGTGACCACATGTTCCTTCTTCCACCATCTTTCCCCTCCAACCACGAGCCTGCAAGCCTTGGCTATAGTCTACTCTGTCACCAACATCAACATTTTTCCGATTTCGACTTCATGACCATCGAAATTCAAAGAAAATTCCATGGAAACCCGTTCATCATATCCTTGAAATGTGGTGAGGAACTCAAACCACCCAGCGTCTCTGAATCTTTGATCCATTTGAGGGTAGGATTCAAGGAGTTTGGCACCTTCTGGTTCGATTCTAGCCACTTGTCCACTATGCTTTGGTGCCATTTCAACTCAAATCTACAACTAATGCCCTCGGGTTCCGAATTTTCTTCCTGTAATTGCTGATATGCCTGATGCTTTGAATGGATGCTTGTATTTCTTCCTGCAAGGTTGAACTTAAAACAACTCGAACTGATCACATAATAATCATTAAATAACAAGAGATCTTGAAATGAATCCTGAGCATGTGTATAGCAATCATGTTCAGAACATGTTGGATTAAGAGATGATTATCAAATTCTCATGGGAACACACGAACTCTTAGCTCATGATCTCGTTATCATAACTAAATCGGGATAGCAGGCGCACGATATGGCATGATTATTTGGCGCTACGGGAATAGGCTTATTCCCGTAGCGCATTTTGACAATTAAAATTTGAAATTACAACGACATAAAGGAGACACTTCTAGTTTAAACAATGTTTTTCATAACCAAAACTCAAATAAATCATCAAAAATTAATGCAAACCATGAAATATAAAAATCTTAAAAAATGAAAACAGCTGAAAACGGAAAATGAGGGATGGGTAAGGAGGGTTTTAGGACAAGGGTTTCTTACTTAAACCAAGACAAAAGTAGAGACTAACAACTTCCTTGCAAAGGAAAGGGGTGAAGTTTCAATGGACAACATAATGTGAAAATAACTTCCAACAATTGAAGCAGTTGTTAACCAGTGCTCCAATTCCGAGGATTGCATATCTGAATGAATATTTTGTGGTTTGCATAGATGCATGAAAAGAAGGACTTGGTGGAGTCCTTAGTCAGAATGAATTTGTGGTATGTTTTGAATCCATAAAATTGAAAGAGCATGAAAGGATCTGTGCTACTCATGATTTGGAGTTGGAAGAAATAATACATTCCCTGAAGAAGTGGAGGCACTACCTCATAAGAAAAATATTTGATTTGAGGACAGACCATAATGGTTTGAAATATTTGTTTGATCAACCAACTTTGAATGCTAGGCAGAGAAGATGGTTGGAATTCCTCTATGAGTATGACTTTGATATCAAGAACATCAAAGAAAAAGAGAACAAAGTGGTTGATGCACTCAACATGAGAGTGCATAAACTGCATTCTACAACCATTAGCATGTATTGAACTGATCTTAAAGGAAACATTTCTGAGGATGCAAAATATGATTTGTAGTACATGGAGTTGATAACAAAATTACAAGAAGGTAAAATGAAACAAAAAGTTGAATATTATGAATTGGGAAATGATGAAATTCTCCTATACAAGAACATAATTTATGTACCCAATTCTCATGAATTGAGGAGTATGATTTTTAAAGAGATGCATAATGTACCTTATGCGGGACACCCAGGATAATACTAGAAAATAGTTCCAACAGTCAAGAGCCAATATTATTGTCCAGGCATGAAGAAGGAACTTGTTTAGTACATTGCTAAATTTTTGGAGTCTCAAAAGTTCAAGGATGAGCATAGACACCCAGTTGGGTTGTTGCATCCATTTCCCATTCCTGAGTGGAAGTGGGAAGTGGTGATAATGGATTTCATCGCCAAATTTCCCATAACAAGAAAGCAACATGATGCTATCTTGGTGGTGGTGGAAAATCTTACCAAAGCTGCCCATTTCATTCCTATGAAGGTTACTCACAAGGAAACCAATGTTGTTGATATTTATATGAGGGAAGTAGCATGCTTGCATGGCATACCCAAGACAATGGTGTCTGACAAAGACCCAAAGTTTACCTCAAAGTTATGGAAGGGATTATTAAAAGGGTTCAGAACAAATCCGAACTTCAACACAACTTATCATCCTAAGACTGATGGGAAAACAGAAAGAGTGAACCAAGTGATAGAGGATATGCTAAGGATGTATGTGATGGAAAAACTATCTAAATGGGAAGATTATCTACACTTTCTAGAATTTTCCAACAACAATGGGTACCAAGAATCACGGAATATGAGCCCATTTGAGGAACTTTATGGAAGAAAGTGCAACAAACCAATAAGTTGGGACAACGAAGCTGATAGATTAGTAGTTGGGATAGAGTTGTTCAGGGAAATGGAAGAGAAGATGTTAAAGATTAAGCAAAATTTAAAAGTTTCCCAAGACATGTAGAAAATCTATGTTAACAAGGGAAGAACCCACAATAAGTTTGAAGTGGGTGATCATGTATTCTTGAAGGTGAAGGCCAACAAAAGTTCCCTGAAGTTGGGAAATAGTTCCAAGTTGGCATCCATATATTCTGGGGCATTTGAAATCCTAGAGAGGATTTGACCAATAGCTTACATGATTGCATTACCTGCATCTATGATTATTCATAATGTATTCCATGTATCATTACTCAATAAATATATACCTGATGTTAATCATGTTATTGATTGGAATGTGATTCAGGTGGAGAAAGGAAGCGCTTTTCAAGTGCATCTAGAACACATTCTAGACCGAAAAAACAAACAGCTCCAGAGTCGAGCCATAGAGCTTGTAAAGGTTCAATGGACCTGGCACGGTCCCAAGGATGAAACTTGGGAGAATGAAGATGTTATGCAGGTTTAATACCCACATATTTTTTAATATTTTGAAAATATTGTTGATGTTATGTAAATAAGTTGCACCGAGGAAAGCGAAAAAATAAGGGGAGGGTATTGTAATACCCCAAGGCCAAGCCCCTGCTGAATTGTAATGATATTTATAGGCTGGTGCTCAAAGTGTTTATAAGCTGGGAGTCTTATGTGTTTATTAGGCCGGAGAGCCTAGTTGTTGAAGGCCAAGGAGCCTGATTTTGTATATGTAAATACTCACATCATTAATATAATTACATCATTGCATGTAGACCAACCACAAAGAAAGAGTTATGGGGGGATAAGATCCACTGAGTAGGGAAATGGATGGGTTTGAGAGGCTAGGAAAAAGGGATAAGTTAGAGGGCTTATTTCCAAGGGAATATTATAATATATTTTCCTAAAACACAAAGGTTTGGGGAAATAACCCCTATTATCCTAAGTTCCTTTGGGGAGAAGAACAAACTCCAAGTGGATAGGAACAAGTTTCTAACAGATTCATGTGTCAACCTAGGCGTATGTCATTTTATGGGGGGGGGAATTCATCGTTGTGGGGGTTCTCTCACCATTCTTGCCATCCTTCCCATGCACACACACACACACACTCAGGAGCTGAGCCATGACCTCCATCGTTGACCTCTGCAATCTCTTAAACTTGCAAACCTATGAAGCTAACCTATTTGGCCTGATCCATATCACACCCTAGCCATTTTGTTGTTTCTACACACATTTTCTCTGGACTAGTGTGGCTTGTTGTTGTTACCATATCCCATACCCTATTTTTATTTTGTGGTTACTCGTTTGACTTAGGAGTTGGACAAAATAAGTAGGTTTCCAGGCTTGTGGTTTGAAGAGGAAGGTTGTCAGGACCATGAATTGAAGAAGTAGGTTGTCATGCCTATGAAAATTTCTCTCCAGGTGAGATAGATTGTTGTGGAATTGATTTCTCCTGGAGGGAGTCCAACAACAGCTATAGAACTCTAATAATTATTGATCTAACCTGTTACTGAATCCCTAGAAGGAGAGTGGAACAATCGATGGACTGTGGAACATTGAAGGTGTATATTTCTGGGGTGGGACAGGCATGTGTGGAATGAGAGTCTGTGAGAAGTGGTGTTACACATTATTTTTGTCAACCCAATGACCAACTAACGATATGTGCATGACTCACTTCCATGTTCCTTGAAAACACTAAAAGAGACTTTCTCCATGAGAAAAGTGGATTATCTTTTCTTCCTTAAGAACTATGTCAAAGGATATCGTCGCACCCTTCTCTATGCTTGGGGTGAGACGATTCTTGATTGTCGCATTCTACACCAAAAATGGACTATGGCGTCGTCATAGGTTTCTTGTGCATAGGGTGCGACGATGCTTAAACAAGAGGAAAATTGAAATTCACGAAGGTTCTAGAAGGGAATCTTCTAGAAGATGAGGTGGCCTTCGATCGGTTTGGATCTTACTCTCTTCTCTGATTTAGTGAGATCATCCTAATATCCTCATCTATCCCTCTTTAACCCTATATAAAGAGGGATATCTTATGGAAAAGGCTAAGGCTTGCTTATGCATGAAGAATTATGCTATATATTATAATTGAGATAGCTTTGCTTTATCTCTCTAAGTCAAGTAGTGGATCTTCTTTATCAAAGGCATTGGAGCAAAGGTGTGTGTGTTGAAGAAAAGAGCCATTGGAAGGGACCTTGCAACATAAAAATATGGGTTGTATTCTCCACTTTCATTTAATATAATGCAACAACACATTTCTTCCCTATAAAGGTGTCTTTAGTTTTATTGTATAACTCTTTGATCTTATACATAGAATTCATTGGAATATTATATATATCGTTGTTCTCTCTCTTTGATGGTTTGTGCTTCTTAAACAGGTTCACCATCCCACAAATCCAAATATGGAGCAATAAGAATGACACTAGAGAGGATCATATGTCATTTCTCCCTCTTTGAACTAGTTTATATGACAATGAAATATAAGGATAAACTTGTATTCTGCCCTATTTTCTTCTAGCTTCTTGTTGAAGTTAGGGAGATTAGTTTGTGTCCACACTTACCAATTTGTCCGATAACAAAATTGGTGACCATACTGGGGAACGTCCTCTTTCGTATTTTGCTTCTTTTTTTCTTTTAGCTTTCCTGGTTTTGGTTAATTTCATTCTTTGAGTCATTGGGTGATCCATATTGAATCCTTGGTCCTGAAAATTCATTGAGAAAATCTGTCCTTTATTCATTTTTTCCCTTATTTTCAGTCATCGTTGCACCCTGCTTGTGAAAACAAGAGTGATGATGTCGCACTGTGTATTTCTCATTTCTTGCGACAATCCTTGATCGTTGCACTGTGCTCTTCTATAGCCTTCGATGATTCCTGTAGAATTTTTTTGGAGTGACAGTCAAAATATTCCTCTTTGCCTAGATCTTAAATTTGGTTTTGGGGTGAATTTTTGGGTTTGCTTATTGTGTGATTACAGTCTAATTGTTATGATTTGAATATTATTTTAGCCTTCTTTGCTTTGTTTTATCTTTTGTTCTTTTGAAATATTTGATCTCTTCCTTTGAGTGTCTTTCTGTTACAAAGCATTGTTTTTCTTTAGAATTATTTAGTGGAACAACTTATTTTTCTTCTATTGAATAGTTCATGTTAAAAGAGAAAATTGATTTGGGTTGCTTTCTTTTTAGAGTGATTTGCTATGTCTTTTAGCTATCTTTGAAATAGACAAATTTAATTTCTTTCTTTGCATTAGGGTAAATTCATGAAGGTGGGTAACACTTTCGTGACAATCAGATCTCCAAAATTCTGAAAGACATGTTTTCGGTCGAACTAATATTTTTTTCGGCCGAAGTATGTTTCGACCGAACCTTTGAATGTCAAATCAAATGATACAGTGACGAAGCCCTTGATTTTCATGTATAATTTTAGCCAAACGATTGTTTTTCATCTGGTAACCTCTTTTCAGCCAAAACGATATTTCGACCGAAAGACTATTTCAGCTGAACTATTGTTTCGGCCGAAATATCTTTTCAGCCGAAATATATTTTTGGCCAAAAGATTCTTTTAGCCAAAAAGATGTTTATATAATTACCGCACATCGTGACTGTTATGGTTTTTTTGAGTTCTTGGCGAGTGTGAGTGATAGTGTTTGGCGGTCATGTTTGGTGTGGTGTTGTTGGTGTGGTGTTATTGGCATGGTGCTATTGGCAGTTGTGTTTGGCATGGTTCTGTTGGCGGGAGGTCTTGCTTGGCACAATCCCGTGGGTGGGTGGACAAGCAGTCGAAGATGCAGGTAAGATTAATTAAATTTAAGTTTATTTAAATTTTAGTTCCTTAAATTAGTAGTTTGAGTGTGACTTGGCTGCGGGGGCTAGCCCTGTGGCCAAGACGTGGGCATGCCAAAGGCTTGGCCATAGGTTTAGCTCCCCATGACCAAGTCAAAGTATATGGCTTGTAACTTGGACATGGGGGGCCAGCCTTGTGGCCAAGCCATGGGCATGCCAACGGTTTGGCCATAGGGCTGGCCTCCTGCAACAAAGTCACAGTCCATGACTTGGCCACGGGGGGGCAACCCTATGGCCAAACTATGGGCACGCCCACGGCTTGGCCACATGACTACCCCCCCATGGCCAAGTCACAGTCATGTTTAATCATTTGTTTAACCAACTTATATCATTTTTATAAATACACCAAGCATTTGTTTAACCAACTTAATTTCTCTTATAAATTTGTCCAACTTTTTATTTCAAACATTTTTTATTTTATAAAAATTTCATATCTTCAGGAATTCAATTTATAAATCCATTTTTACTTATGTAATATTAGAGTATCAAAAGTTATAAATATTACTTTACATATTGTTGATTATAGAACTCCTTGCTCTAGTAACCGTGTTATCCTGCCTCGACTATTTCTCCACTTTGATTAATGCCTATTTCAATTTCTTCATATTGGCATGATTCTTGGTCACATCTCTGTGTAAGACATCAGTGACCTACCTGTTTAGATTTGGTTTTTCCTTGAAATTCATCTGATCAACATATAATGTAATATGGTTGGATTTGTAGTCAACAACTGACTGAATTCCACTTTTTAAAGTCTCTAGAACAACCAAATTCAACACTCACTTTTGAGATGGCTCCTCTTCAGAAACATAGACTCTTATCATATTAAACTGCTCAAAAAGGAACCAGTCTCCCACTCGGGAGTCCTTTTGAAATTGTAGTGACCCTTTGACTAAAGGAATAATTATAATGAATACTTCATTGTGGATAATAAAGTCTAATATAGACATAAAAGAGTTTACATACTGCAAAAAAAATTCACTGGTGACATGTTCTCTTACCATAGGCAGTCACTCAGTGGTTGGGATAGAAAAATGTTGGTTGGTCATTCACCATCCTAGACTTAAAATAACCCATATGTGAGTAGTTTTGATGGATTAACATATGGATCAAGTGAGACTGGTACCTGAATGACCTGGTACCCCTAAAATATAAAAACTGTTGGTGCATTGTATTTACCAAGAACTTGCAAAAGTCAAAATTTATGAAGGATTGATTCTCGGGGTGTGACAAGGCTATTAGGAAACCCCAAAACAATGGTATCCATGATAAAACTATAACTGAGACTTAAGAGTTTTGCAATCATGGAAACAACGATTTTGGACATATGATAAAAAATGTAAGAGGAGTATGGGAGAGAAGTAGTAGGAATAAAAGTTACTTGAATTAGATGACTCTTAATAAACTTATCATTCTATATATGTGATATATTAACCCATTCTCTTAAAGTATGTGATCCAAATCAAAACTTTGGTATAAATAGCTCTTATATCCTGAACACTAAGACATATTACTATAACATATTACATTGTAATTTGTTATGAAGAATCTACATTAATATAGCACTCAACAAATAGAAACAAACTTTGAAACATAGGTAGTATATTCATTGAAGCCATTCCCTCAACCTCCAGAATAGATACACCAAAATATCTAACAATCACTATGCATTGATAGAAAAATTGATAAAATACGGACCAATATTTCATGTCAAAGCCTCATTTACAAAGTTAGAAGAAATAACAGTTGTAAATACATTTTACAGTTTACAGTTTGTTTTATACAAATTTACAATTTGTTTTCAATTTCAATATCTGTGCATATGTATAATATGTGTACATATGTTTTAATATCTATGCATATGTAATAATTAAGATAATATCTGTTTTCAATTTTAATATCAGTACGTATGTTATAACATATATTACTATACCATATTACATTGTAATATGTTATAACATATTACAATGTAATATGTTACAGTAATATATGTTATAACAAATACATTGTAATATGTTATGAATAATCTGCATTAATATAGCACTCAACAAATAGAAACAAACTTTGAAACATAGGAAGTATATTCATTGTATTCATTCCCCAACCTCCATGATAGATACATCGAAATATGTAACAGTCACTTTTCATTGATAGAGAAACTGATAAAAGACATCAATATTTCATGTCAAAGCCTCATTTACAAAGCTAGAAGAAAGAACAGTTTTAAAATCTACAAAATATCATGTACAAGATATAGAAATAAACCTTGAAACACAGGGAAAATGTCCACTACAATTATTCCCACAACTAAAATATGTTACATTACTTTGCGATGTAACAAAAAGACACAAGAAGTGAACATTTCATGTCAATGTCTCATTTACAGAACGATAAGAAATAAAAAAATTTAAATCCAAATGTCTAACTGCAATGCCATGGACTGAGATACCAATTACGATTCCTCCAAAAGTCAAGCTAGATTCCATTTTCAACAAATAAGGGCTTAAAAGTATGAAGACTCAGAAATAGAACATAATTAACAATACCCAAGAAAATTGATAAGAACACAATGGAAAGCTCATAGCAGAAATGCAATTTGAACTTGCATTTTCATTCAAGAAAGTTAAAAATGCAATTTGAACTTGCATCTTCATTCAAGAAAGTAAAAAATGCAATTTGAACTTGCATCTCCATTTAGAAAGTCAAATGTTTCAACAATTCTTGTGATTAGTGGCCTATACCTTAGATTGAGACTCTACACTCTTAACTATATTGTAATATTCACATAACTCATAAGGGTAAGATATGAAGTTGATTCCATTGCTTGAGCTCTCTCTTAATCAGAGTAAGTAAAACCCATCTATATTGGATAAGGGTATACCCTTGTTAATGATCTATTACCCTTTGTATTTACACAAGAATTTAGTTGAAGATAATGTTCTATTACCCTTTGAATAAGATACTAGTTGAAGATGGTGATCTATTACCCTTTGTATTTACACAAGCATTGGAATCAAATACAAGTGTAATTCAAGTGTTGATACTTAGTGCCATTGTTTTCTAGTGACATCCCATGTAGTTAATAAGTGATAAGATTAGTATCACAATACGTATTGATTATGGTAAATAGGTAACATGATATCACCTTGTTGAACCTTAAGCTAATTTGTTCTTGTATTACTAATATCATAGTAATGGAATGGCTCTATTCCCCTTGTATTACAGGTTAAGATATTGCCTTTAGTTCTTATTATATACTACCCTTTGTAGTTAATAGTCGTGTTTTTTTCTTCATGACCTTATGTTATAGCTCATACAACAACCTTTAACTGTAACTGGACAAATAGGGTAGAGGTTAGTAGTATACCTATTCAATGGAATTACTTCCTTATAGTGATCATTTTTCTGGTACCAGGATGAGATTCACAGTATGGCATGTTATGGAATTAATGGAAAGCAATACCACTGGCTACTACACAATGAGAGATTCAAACTAGTGTAATCAATAGTTCATAATCAGATACATTACTCTTAGGAAGCTGTACTCATAGTTAGTTTTGTACTAATTTCCATATTTAAGTAATGGAAATCAATGGTAATTAAGCTAAGCTAATCCACAATCAATGGTAATAAGCTAAGCTAACCAACAATCAATCACGAAGGCAAAGAAGAATCTGTTTTCTCAAAGAGGTCAAAAAAAACACAAAATTCTTCCATAGATATATCATTCAATGAAGGCATCACAATCACATCACATCTTCAAAATATAGAAAGGGCATCAGTGTGGCAGAACATGCTGACATAGAATAAGAGTTAGCCATCTTCTTTTAGGATCAACTCACTGAACTAGAAACAAAGTGAAGGTCGACTATTCAAAAAATTATTCAACATGGTCCCATTATATTGGGGTAAGACTAAGATGATCGTCCCATTGGTTTTGGGAACAAAGATACATTGCATGGTGCTTCTCCAATATAAGAATGGACCCTATTGTTGCTGATGAACAATCATACTCTAGCTGACGAATGAACCCTTCTTATGAACTTGGGGTGTAGTTTACATGGGAATCCTAATAGTACATTGTCAGTTGATAAGAGATACCTGGATTGGTTTGTCTGGTCTATGTCTAATGGGTTTCTTAGCCTTGATGGTCCTATCAGAGTTCCTGATACCCATATTGTTAGCCACACGGGCCACTAGGATGTCTGAATAAGAGTTGTGACAAGACCATCTAGATGAGTTGATTACATTAGATGATCATTAGACAAGCTCATGATGCCCACTCAAGCTTGAAATTGCCTTAGCATTTTCATCATTTTCAACAGTCCTTGAGTGCATTCCACTTGGTACAGGGCTCCATGAGCTGAAAATCACCCCATTTGGGAAAGCCTGAGCAGAGTCCCCAGCTTTATAATAATGTATGTCCTCTTCTGCAATCTGGGTACATTCCTGTAGCAAATTTGTAGCAAATAATTACTGTAGCAAATCTTGGTACATTACAGGTTAAGTTATTGCCTTCCTATTTCTATGGAAAGGAAATGGACCTTGGGGATCTTGACCTAATGTCCATTTCTTCTTCCTACTATCATCAAAACTTGAATTCAATCGCTGAGCAATAGGCTCAATTTCTAAAGGACTCCTTGGTTCATAATAAAATTCTTAGCAAACCAACAAAATAAATAAAAGGTATGCCCTCTGTTCCTTATACAAGAATTAAATCCTCTTCCTCTACACAACCTAAAAACCCTAAAGAAAAATAAAAAGAGGTTGGCAAAGAAACAAACAAATTCTTAAATATCTAGGAGAGTTTTTTGTTAACTTAGGTCGCCTTATGTTGATGAAATATAAGTTCCTACCCAACCCTCCACATTCCTCATGAAGGTCATCTCTTTGAATATCAAAGGCCTTAATGGTAAAACCAAGCACGAGCTTCTCAGTCAAAAAATCCTCCAGGAAAATCCCTTTATAGTAATGATACAAGAAACTAAATGCCTCCAAGTCCTTTTTCAAACACTTTCCTCTTGCATCTAGCAGGGACCCCAAGCTATGGACTTATGTGCACACAAAGTAGAAGGAGGCCTTTCCCTTATCTAGAACACTGCTAAAATAAATTTGTCCAACTTCTTTACCACCAAACGCTTCCTCACAGCTCCCTTCCATCTTGTATGGTCCTATCAAAATCACTTTCTCAATAATTTTTATGGCCCCAACTCTATCCCCGAAAAGCTTCATTTTCTTGACTCCATTCAACACCTACAACCCCATCATCAATAATGATCATTGGCTTAATGGTGGATAATTCAACATAATTACCTCTCTGAATGAAAATAAAGGATCCATAAGAAGGCTCGACCATGACTCGCAATCCTTTCTTGATACCATTCAATCCCTCAATCATCAATGCCATTCACACCTAGAACAATTGTAGAAGAGACCAACACTAGGTCGCTTCAAGCATCGATCGCTTGTGACACATGGTCCTTAGTATAAGACTCCCACCTTCACTCCAATTTTATCCCATATCTAAATATAAACTTCCTCACCTTCATATCAAAGGAAGACAAGGTGGAAAACCCCAACAAATTTCATCTAACTTCCCTCTGTAACATGGTCTACAAAATCATCACTAAAGTCATCTATGTGGAGGGGAGGAAAATCTTGGATTGGATTATCCTTTCCACATGGTTGAATCCACTCTCTAAAAATTTCCAAAACCCTCAGTATGCTATTCAAATTGGATATGTATAAATCCCTCGATCAAATTATTACTTTCCCTTACCTTCGATTCTTACTTTTCAATCCTGGTCAACTACTCCCCTTCTACTTTCTCCCCATCCAATGGTGTCAGGCAGAGCGATCCCCTCTCAACCTTCATCTTCATCTTGATAGATGAAAGTCCTGGCAGAGCCATCAAAACGACTGTGGTAGAAAATAAAATGAAGTCTTGTGTGTTGACGATGAGGAACATCCCATCTCCCATCAACAATTTGTTGATGATAATATTCTCATGGATTAGCCTACAACTAGAGAAGCCAAGGCTCAGTCTCAGTTTTTTTTCTTTCACACTACCTCGATTGTATAGGCTCACATCTATAGGATCCTTGGATTCCAAAGGAGCTCTCTTCCATCGAAATATATTGGTTCCTTCTCATTGAAAACAAACGATGAAATTCATCATGGGATGACCTCCTCTCCTGAATGAACAAGAAATTGTCTAATTGGTCCTTCAAAATGCTTAATGCATCATCACAACTGGTCCTTCTCAAGTATATCCTTCAATCCATTCCTCTTTACTTGTTTTAATTCATGTTTTCTCCCAAAGCGATCCTGAAAGTTGTCTGAAACCTCAAAAAATCCTTTGTGTGGGGTGGAACTTGCAAAGAAAAGAAATGGGATTTAGTCACTTGGACATGCTCAGTCTCCCTAACCTCAAACAAGGACTCATTATTGTAACACCCCGGGTTTTGAACCCCCATTTTAAATAATGTATTTCTACATTGTTGAGAGGTCAGAGTGCCCAAACAATTATTAAAAGGCCGGTGTGCCCAAGAAATGTAATTTCTTTATCATTATTAATAATACATACATTGTTGGCTGCTAGACGGACAAGGACTAGAGTTATAGGGGGCTATGATTCCAAAGGAGAGGGGGATAGAGGGGATAAACGTTTATTTCCTATTTTTAAGTACCCTTTGGTCTAATGGGGTGGATTAGTTACGTGGGGTTCTTGGGGAAGGCCAGGAGGTTCTTGATTCCCCACAAATTACTTAAACCTGCCTCTGGCCTGATGAGGAGTTCGGTTCATAGCTCGTTCACTCCTTCATTCGCTTTCTCACTCGTTCATTCATTCCATCCTTACCTATCAATCATGGATCCATCCTCACCCCCGTCTTGATTTGGGAAAGGGAACCGAACTACTGAATATTAGTCATGGTATTGTTGGTTGTGTTTGACAACACAGGTATTCCAACAGAGCACGAACACCTTCAGTAACCACTCACATAACCAGATCAAAGATCAACACACCGATGTTTTCACGTGGTAAAACCCCTAGGGGAAACATCCACGGCCCCAGCCAACGCGGCTACTTGAAGCAGTTTATTAATGCAAAGAAAAAGATTACAGAGAGATTTTACAATAGATTTTCTCACAATCGATCGTCGGCAAATGACCCTCCATGCTCTTTAAATAGAGATCATGGACCAAT
>JZKD02S0578591.1:812878-829060 GCA_000966675.3 Picea glauca
GGATTTCCTAACTACAAATACATACTAATGCATACTAAAGAAACACACTTTTACCTGACGACATATTAGACCAAGTAGATCTTAACTAACTCCTAAGTGTCTAAATATCCTAACAGGTTGTAGTGGTCACTAGTGTGATCCAACCATCACTTGAGGCATGCATTTCTAAGATGCATTAGTTTGTGTCCATAATTGTTCACAAATGTGAGTATTGAGAGTTCCAGCATCGATATTTTGGACTAGTTGCACTGGAGCCCAGAATAAGGAGAAGGACTGCATGAGGGACTGCGTGGCAGAGAAGGGTGGAGGTCCATTCTCTTGGGTGGTGCAAGATGGGTACAAGAGAGATGGGTATTTGGATTGTTGTGAGTGCTGGGAAATCCTATGAGAGTTTGAGTGCTGACTGTTTTGGGAAGCCAAGTAACACTCTAGAACTGTCCTTGTGGATTCATAGCCTTGGCTTGGGGGTGACAGTACTGTTGAGTTTTGGGAACAATAGAATCTATGGTTGGGTGGAACGTCCTTGGTCTGCAGCCAGTTCGTGTCTTATTTTATAAATATAAGTGCTCTTTGTTATGGTATTATCTACCTGTATATGAATGTATTCTGCTGTGTATTTATTTATCATTTGATTACATATTTATAATATGCATGCTTGTTGGTTATTGTTGTGCATGTGGTTAAATCCTTTTCTTTTATGCATCCTTATTAATTTAAAAAGGTATCACTAAGAGAAAGAAGTCTTGGGGTGGGCTTGAAGGTGGCATACCCTGGCCTATGGGTGGCTAGGTATGTTACAGTTTGGTATCAAATCTTCTGGTTGAAATGCCGGGCCGGTATGGGTCGGGTCTATTGGTCAGAGTCTCTTGATCAAGATCAAATTCTGAATGTGAAATTGAAAACCTCAGGAGCAATAGCGTTGCAAAGTCTACACAGGAGCTAGAATGTCAGAGGTCCTTTGCGAGGGTTTGAAGGTTTGTGACCATCCCCTTCAAATTCGGGAGCGATCACCACTATGGGATCAAGATAGATCCAGGATCGTTGGATCGGAGGGCAGGTGAATAGGGGTCGTCCAATGAAAGAGAAGCAAAGGTTAAATCACAACCCTGAGATCCCATTAGAGAGAGAGAGCGATGGCCAAGAGGCATTGCGGGGGCCCAAGTTGCATGGGATTTAATTCCCCAAGGCGGTCCCACAATCCAAACCACGGTTTCACCGAGGGGTTACGTGTCAGTGTGGGAAGAATTGTGGGGCGAAAGGCGGGTTACTCCAAACCACCGATGCAGTCCCCCACAAATTGAAATGCATTTAGTGATGTGACATGATAGTGCTCGAACCATCGAAAATTCGAAGAGAAGAAGTAGATCCAGACCATTGATCGAGGTGGATGCATGGCAGAATATCCTCCACTCTGGTGGATAACCACTTCGGAAGAAAGACGTATGAGAAAATCTAGAACTCCCAAAGGCCTGAATCTCGCAGTTCATCTGGACCATCCATCAACAAGGACACGTGGTGCCATATCTCTCACTTTGGAGACTTAGTACTCCAGAAGGTTTTGCAGAGAGAAGTACTAGGGAAAGAATTACCCAAAGTCCGGAAGTAATTGAGGACCATTGATCTCAAATCAACAAGATTCATTGATCTATGCAATAGTATCTCCCAAAGTACTGAAGTCCGGGGTTAATACAGACCGTCTGATAAGGGAGACACATGTCAGCAGATTGGCCAATTCGAGAATTCAGAGTTCAAGAGAATTGGATGTTTGCTAGTGTGGAAACTCCTAAAGCCTGAAGTCTCGAAGCCCGAAGAGCCGAAGTGGTGGGGCACGATGACATCACCTAGAGGTGATGTGGACCCCGAAATTCTGAAGTGACGTCGCTTGTGGAACTCACTCGGGATGACGTGGACACATGGGATGTGTGCCATGTGTTAGTAAGTTTTGAGCATGTGGAGGATGGAAATGTCAGTTAGAACATGACATGTGTCACCTTCTTGATTGAGCCACGTGTCCACTTCTAGTATTTCACCACGTGGTGACAGATCATGGAGTTTGGAGAGTAGGCACTCCAGAGGAAAAAGATGTGACAGTTGGCATTGGGTTGAGAACTCTCGAATAGCCGAAGCAATTCACAACCATTGATCTATGAGGGAGATGCATCGATGGATCATCAACTTTGTGTGAAAGCACTCCAGGAGAGAGTGAAGGCGGAGATTTTGAAATTCCCGAATCCTGAAGTCTCGAATCCTGAAGAGACGAAGAGATTCACAACCATTGATCTGCGGGAGGACATGCATCAGTAGATCGATAACTCTGGGTAAAAGAGTTCCTATAAGAAGCAAGCGAGGAAATTTGAAACTTAAGAAGGCTGGAGTCCTGAAGTGGACTAGTTTTATTGATTTGAGGAGGGCACGTTGCGCCTGATTTTGAAATTCAGGTACAAAGTACTCTAGGGAAAGCGGAGGTTGAAAGTGGATCTCAATCGTTGATCGTGAATAAGGACGAGGACCATTGATCAGGTCCTAGTTGAAGGTTCTGAAGTTTTGAAGTCTCAAAGCCCTGGATAAGCACTTTTTCAGGTAAGCACAGGGTCATGACCATGGTCACATGCAATTGAGAGCTGAGGGAAGAAGGGATAATGGCCGAATTGGTTGTTTTCGATACATAAAAGTGAGAAGAAAGGATTTAGCCGTGGTTTCTAGTCATGGTCACCTGGGAAGGTGGTTTGAAAGAAGCACCTATACAGAATTGAATTTTGTATCGACTGAAGGATAACATGAAAGTGTTATATGACGAATATTTATAAATCTATGTTCTTCGCGAATTGAAAACAAAAAAAAAAATACCTGTAACATGGTTTGACAATTTTTTTTTATCATATGCATAATTCTAACAAAATGGTCGCTTGCACATTTTGCAGAATTAAGGGGTTTAAACACATCCACTTAGAATGTGTATTAAATAAATGGAAGGAGGAGAGGGAGCCTCCAACCATGATAAGGAGGATGAAGGCCAAAATACCAGAGTTGCTAATGCAGAGACAGAGTCCAATGGACGCAAGGGGACTGGAGAGCAGGAAGCATTAATAGAAATTGTAAGAAGCCTCAAAATAGAAGTGCAGAGCTACAAAATAGACAATGAGATACTAATGATAGAGAAAATTCAGATAAATGCTCGAGTGCTGCAGACCTTAAATCAGTTACAAAGGCAAAAAAAGAAGGGATCAAACTCAAAACAAGAGGAAGAAGGCCTGTTACATGAAAGAAGAGAGAATCATGGAGGAGCTGGTTATAAGAGATGTGCCAGTAGAACTCATAGACACCACTCACCTCCTTACTCAAAAAGAAAGCTTTATGCATCGGAAGATCCCATAAGCAGTTCAGAGGTGTCCCCTGTTAGACACCAGAGAAGGAGACAGGAAGTGGACAATTTTCAAGGAGAGTTGAGGAAGCTTAATCCACCCTCCTTTGATGGTGAAAGAGAAAGGGAATATGATGTCGAAGCATGGTTACTTGGACTCAGAAGATATTTTTAGTTGCATAACTATTCATCAAATTTAGAAGCGAGGATTTCCACCTACCATTTACATGGGAAAGATGCAATGTGTTGGGATCAACTTAAACAAGTTGAACATATTAATGAGAGTAGGATCACTTGGAAGCAGTTCAAGAAGTACTTCCAGAAGGAGTACCTCTCAGAGAATTTCTATGACAAGAAAATCTAGGAGTTCTTTGAACTCAATCTGGGAAGCATGACCATGCCAGAATATGAGAAGAAATTATTGGAATTGTTAAAATATATTGGGTTTATGAAGGATGAGATAAATATATAGAGGTTTTTGAGTGGTCTGCCAACCTTTGATAAAGAAAAGATTAGGTATGATGAGCCCAATACCTTGAATAAGGCCATCAGGAAGGATAAATACTTGTATGAGAAAGGACAGGGAAGAGAATCCATGTAGAAATATTGGAAGGATAAGAAGAAGGAGAATCTTGATCAAAGGAGGAAAGGATTCAAACTTCCCTTCAATAGGAATGAGCCTAATATAAATAATCAAGATCAGTATGCTAAGAGTGAATCCAATAAAGAATACTCCTTGGGAAAAAGAGGAAGACCACCCATCCAATGTTGGGGATGCAAATAAGACCACTTGTACAAGGATTGCCCACACAAAAAGGACAGAGTCAATATTATGCAGAACGTCCAAGAGGCTACAACAGTCACAGATATGGGAAGAATCTATGCATATTTAGATGATCGACAAGGAGAATACCAATCCAATATGATCGAGGTGGAAGGTAATATCATAAATCCTCCTGTTGCTATTTTGATTAACTCAGGAGCAAGTCATTGTTACATTGATCCTAAAATAGTGGATATATTACATTTGGAGAAAAATAAACTTGGAAAATCAAGTTTGGTTCTGCTAGCCACTGAAACCAGAAGGAGAATCCATGATATGGTCAGAGGATGTTCCATAAGTGTTAATGGTGTGAATACAAATGCTGGTCTAAATATGATACCATTGGGGTCTTATGATATTCTAATTGGAATGGATTGGTTGGACAAGAATCATGTTGTTCTAGACTATCATGACAAGACATTTACATGTCTTGATGGATATGGAAAATAGAGAACTGTGAAAGGAGTTCCAAGACCCATATCTATAAGGGATATTTCAACCTTATAGCTGAAGAGATGTTTTAGAAAAGGATGTCAATTGTATGTAGCTCATGTGGAAGAGCCAAAAAATACAAAGGGGCCAAGCCTTGAAGATTTCGTTGTACTACAGGAATTTGGGGATGTATTCCAAGAAATACTAGGGTTTCCACCAATAAAGGAGATAGATTTCTCAATTGATTTAGTGCTAGGAGCTGCCCCAGTGTCAAAAACACCTTACAGAATGAGCACAACAGAGTTAAAATAATTACAAATGCAATTCGAGGAATTGTTGAAGAAAGGGTACAAACGTCCAAGTGTTTCACCTTGGGGAGCACCAGTACTTTTTTTCAAAAAGAAAGATGGAACCTTGAGGCTGTGTATTTAATTTCGACAACTGAACAAGTATACCATAAAGAACAAGTATCCTCTACCCAGAATTCATGACCTCTTTGATCAACTAAGATGAGAAAGGATATTTTCAAAGATTGACCTGAGGTTAGGATTTCATCAAGTAAGAATCAAGGAAGAAGACATTCATAAGACAACCTTTAGGACCATGTATGGGCATTATGAATTTGTAGTGGTGCCATTTGGAGTGACCAATGCACCAGCTGTCTTTATGTGCTTAATGAATGGCATATTCAGAAATTATTTGGATAAGTTTGTCATAGTCTTCTTGGATGACATACTTATATATTCTAAGTCTGAAGAGGAGCATGAACATCACTTAAGACTGGTATTGCAAGTGCTAAGAGAACATCATTTGTATGCCAAGATGAGTAAGTGTTCTTTTTATCAAAAACAGATCCATTACTTGGGACACATTATTTCAAAGCAGGGCATAAAAGTAGATCCAGAAAAGATTGAAGCCATTAGAGGATGGCCAACACCCATAAATGTGTCAGAAGTCAGATCTTTCATGGGATTAGCTGGTTACTACAGAAGGTTCATAGCAGGGCATAAAAGTAGATCCAGAGAAGATTGAAGCCATTAGAGGATGGCCAACACCCATAAATGTGTCAGAAGTCAGATCTTTCATGGGATTAGCTGGTTACTACAGAAGGTTCATAGTAGGGTTCTCTAATATTTCTCATCCCATCACTTCTTTGCAAAAGAAGGGAACTAAATTTCAATGGACACCTAAGTTTGAAGAGAATTTTAATCTGTTGAAAGAATTACTTACTAGTACACCTGTGTTAAAGATTGCTGACCCAAATGAAAGTTTTGTGGTATGTACGGATGCATGTAAGGAAGGACTTGGGGGAGTCCTCATGCAAAATGGACATGTCATTGGTTATGAGTCTAGAAAAATTAAGGATCATGAGAGGAACTATGCCACACGTGACTTGGAGCTTGCTACCATTGTCCACTCCTTGAGGATGTGAAGGGATTATCTCATGGGGAAGATATTTGAATTAAGAATAGACCACATTGGCCTGAAATATATTTTTGAACAACCAACATTGAATGCCAAGAAAACAATATGGCTAGAATGTTTAAGGGAGTCTGACCTCGATATCAAGCATATCAAAGGAAAAGAGAATAAATTTTCGATGAACTTAGTAGAAGAGTTCATCTCATGCATGCTACTATTGTCAGTATGCATCAGTCAAACTTGAAGAGAAGAATTTTAGATGGTCTTGATACCGATCAAAATTACCTACAGGTAAAGGAAATCTTACAACAAGGAGATGTACAACAAAAAATAGAGGAATATGAGATAAAAGAAGATGGATTACTCATGCATAAGAATATAATCTATGTTCCTAGTTCCAGAGAACTGAGGAACTTGGTATTGAAGGAAAAGCATGATGTTCCTTATGCTGGACATCCCGGTTACCAGAAAACAATTACAGCAGTAAGAAGCCAATTATTTTGGATGGGAATGAAAAAGGATGTTGTTGATTACATCGCTCGATGTATGTAATGTCATAAGGTGAAAGGTGAAAGATGAAGATAGGCATCCAACATGGTTGCTACAACCTTTACCCATTCTAGAGAAGAAATGGGAAGTGATCACCATGGATTTTTATCAGAGGATTACCTAGAACGAATAAGAAACATGACTCCATCATGGTGGTGGTTGAAAAATTAACAAAGGTTGCTCATTTTGTGCCTGTAAAGACAACACATACAACAACTAATATTGCAGAAATTTACATGAGAGAGATTGCTAGGTTGCATGGGATACCTAGGACAATTGTCTCAAACAGAGATACAAAGTTTACCTCCAATTTCTGGAGGGGATTGTTTAAAGGATTTGGTACAAATCTAAAATTTAGCACAACATACCATCCCCAGTTAGATGGACAAATAGAGAGGGTCAACCAAATAATTGAAGACATGCTGAGAATGTATGTGATGGATAAACCATCTAAGTGGGAGGATTACTTACACTTGGTTGAGTTTGCATATAATAATGGGTATCAAGATTATTTGAGAATGATCCCATTTGAAGCCTTGTACGGGAGGAAATGTAATACTCCAGTGATCTGGGACAACCCAGCAGACAGAGTGGTACTTGGGCCAGAGTTGCTCAAGGATATGGAAGACTGGATGGTTAAGATCAAGCAGAATTTAAAGACAACTCATGATAGAGAGAAAGTTTATGTAGATAAGGATAGGACAACTAGAGAATTTAAAGTAGGGGAGCATGTTCTTCTGAAAGTGAATCCCAAGAAAAGTTCTTTAAAATTGGGTAGTTGTACAAAACTGGCATCCGGATTCTGCGGTCCATTTGAAATATTGGACAGAATGGGGCCAGTTGCATACATGTTTGCATTGCCTGCTTCCATAAATGTGCATAATGTATTTAATGTCTCTTTACTAAAGAAATATGTACATGATCCTAACCATGTTGTTGAGTGACATCTGATTCAGGTAGAGACAGAGGGAGACTTTCAGGTCCAACCAGTGCGGGTATTGGACAAAAAGATCAAAATGCTCCGGAACAGGGATGATTTTAAGGATGGAAATTTATTTTAAAATGTAGAAACCTTGACGAATCTTAAGAATACTTCATATGAAAACTAGAAATGTTTGGCGATACTTTTGTAAAAATATTCAAATTTCTAAGGATTTTATATAGTTTGTATAAAATTTTGGTGATTTTAAAGATAAAACAATTTTATCCTATAGAATTTGGGCAAATCATTTTTAGAATGGAGAATATATTTTTGGGAAAAACCATGGAAATTTAGCCAATGAGCGAAATTTAGCCCCTAAAATCATACCTCCTCCGGAATCAAGTTATAGAGCTAGTAAAAGTTCAGTGGACCTCCTACGGTCCTGAAGATGCTACCTAGGGGCATAAATATGCCATGCAGGCAGAGTACCCGTAGATTTTTGAATAATTTTGAGATTTTGATCTCTATTTTGTATTTTCACTTATGAAAGTGCCAAAATAAGGGGGAGAGGATGTAACACCCTGGGTTTCGAACCCCCATTTTAAATAATGTATTTCTACATTGCTAAGAGGCCAAAGTGTCCAAACAATTATTAAAAGACCAGTGTGCCCAAGAAATGTAATGTATTGATCATTATTAATAATACATACATCATTGGTTTCTAAACAGACAAGGACTAGATTTATAGGGGGCTATTATTCCATAAGAGGGGGCTTGAGGGGATAAATGTTTATTTCCTATTTTTAATTACCCTTTGGTATAAGGGGGTGGATCAGTTACGTGGGATTCTTGGGGAAGGCTAGGAGGTTCTTGATTCCCCACGAATTACTTAAACCCGCCTCTGGTCTGATGAGGGGTTTGACTGATAGCTCGTTCACTCCTTCATTCACTTTCTCACTCATTCATTCCTTCCATCCTTACCTATCACTCATGGATCCATCCTCATCTGCGTCTTGATTTTGGAAAGGGAACCAAACTGCTGAAGATTAGCCATGGTATTGTTGGTTGTAGTGGTTGTTGGTGTGATCCAGCCATCACTTGAGGCCTGCATGTCTGAGATGCGTTGGCATATGTCCAATGTTGTTCACAACTATGAGTCTTGAGAGTTCTAGTATCAAGATTCTAGACTAGTTGGGTTGGATCCCATAATAAGGAGAAGGACTCCCTGAGGGATTGTGTGGTAGAGAAGGGTGGAGATCCATTCTCTTGGGTGGTGCAAGTTGGGTACAAGAGAGCTGGGTACTTGGATTTCTATGAGTGCTGGGAAATCTTGTGAGAGATTGAGTGTTGACTGGTTTGGGAAGCCAAGTAACACTTTGGAACGATCCTTGTGGATTCGTAGCCTTGGATTAGGGGTGACACTGATGTTGAGTTTTGGGAACAATAGCATCTACGGTTGGGTGGAACGTCCTTGGTCTGCAACTAGTTGGTGTCTTATTTTATAAAGATAAGTGCTCTATGTTATGGTATTATCTATTGGAGAAATTTCTATTTTCGACACACTAGTTCAATGGGAGTTAACTGACTAGTTCTATTTTGGACTTTCTAATCTTAGACCATCACTATTATGCATGCATTCTTAATTATAGGATGTCATTGCCTATATGAGTGAAGATCACTCACTCATTGATAAGATCATAATATGCATTGATTCTCAATATTCATTGTGTATTTCTCTTCCTTTTCTTGATAAGATTTGTTTGTGCATGCTTTATCTAGATCTCTTGTGCAGGTTTCCATGAAATACTGACATGGTATCAGAGCTATGATGCTAGGAGCAAGCCAGACAAGCCAAAGAATAAGGAAAATTAGAGTTTCAGCGAGCTAAATCTGTGGTCGTACCTTTCAACAGTTATTTCTCCAAAAGTATTAATGTTTTGAGGAAACGACCCACGTGGGAAGTAAATCGACCCTTTTTTCAATTGGTTTTTCAACAGTTTGGCGAGATTCCTCACCGCTTGCTCTGAAAGTAAGACGCAAGATAGTCTCCTAAAACTGATACGAATCTATGGGCGTACCTTTAAGTAGTTATTTCTCCAAAATTGTTAATGTTTTGAGGAAATGACCTGTGAGGGAAGTAAATCGACCCATTCTGCAAGTGGGTTTTCAACCGTTTGGTGATATTCTGCACCATTTTCTTAGAAAGGAAGCCACAAGATAGCCTCCTGAAATTGATACGAATCCGTGGTCGTACCTTTCTATAATGATTTCTCTCAAAATATTAAGTTTTTGAGGAGACAACTAGCGAGAGAAGTAAATAGACTCATTCTGCAAGTGGGTTTTTAACCGTTTGGCGAGATTCTTCATCGTTTTCTCAGAAAGTAAGCCGTAAGATAACCTCCTGAAACTGATATGAATCTGTGGTCGTACCTTTCTACAGTGATTGCTCCCAAACTATTAATTTTTTAAGGAAACAACTCACGATGAAAGTAAATCGACCCATTCTACAAGTGGGTTTTCAATCCTTTGGCAAGATTCATCACCGTTTGCTTAGAAAATGAGTCGGAAGATCATCTCCTAAAAATGATACGAATTTTCACTTAAAGTGCCCTTTCTGTCACGATTTCTTAAATTTTCACTAGCAGATTGAGAGTAAATTTTTAGGGGTTCTTAGAAACAGTGGGAGAGATGGATAAGACAACTATTATACAGTCAAACTTGGTGGTAATCCTCACACCATACAATTATTTTGATTGGAAACCCAAGGCAAAATTCCAATTCAGAAGGAAAGACTGTATAATTTGACAATGGCAACAGAAACATAACCTACATCAGCAAATGAAAAGATGAAATGGGTGAACCGTAAGGATGAGGCCACATGACTACTTATCGAGTTAATCTCCACTGATTTATGGTTTCATGTTGCCACATGAAAGACTCTAAACAAGATCTAGACCACCTTGGAAGGACTTTTTGGAAAGAGGAATGAAATGCGAGGTCATATGCTTGAGGTAGAGTCGAATACCTTAGACCCTAAAAGTTTTGATAATATACAATATTTCTTTACTAAATTTAAATCTTTGATTTTGAGCTTGGGTGAATGTGGTATTGACAAGTCTACACAATAGAAACAACTTATTCTCAATCTTGGCCAAGCTATGACCAAAATATGTTGTATATGTCTCCAATTTCCATTCTGGCAGATGTCTTTTTAGAACAAATTGGAAAATGCCTATGTTGGCTTAGTTCATTGAGTCTCTTACACAAGAGAAGAAAAAACTCATACACATGGGTCTAATGAAATATACCAAAGCACATGCACTCAACATGCATGATGGAAAATGGTCATCCAAACAGAACAAGAAGGAGATATATTCCAAACCCTTTAATGATTCTTCAGGTTTCAAAGACTCTTCAGATTCCAAGAAGAAGAAGAATAAGGGAAAGTAGTGCACTTACTGCAATAAACCAAATCATGAATAATACACATGCATGAAGAAACAGATCGATATTATGGCACAAGCACTTCAACAAAATGACCTTGGAAAATTCATTCCAGAAGGAGTCAAGAAGCAGAAGGAATAATATCATGCTCCTAAGAAAGGTAATAATCATGCTTTGGTTGCAATTAATTCCTCATTTATGGATTATAGATTCTACTGCATCCCATCATATGGTAGCAAAAGAGGATGTTTTCTTTTCTTTGAGTCCATGATCAAGACCCCCTATTCTCACGAGGGATGATACTCCAGTAGCAGTAGCAAGAGAATGGAGAGTGGAACTCCACAATGGTAGTTTTGAGAATGTTTTACATGTTCCAAATATTTCTATGAATCTGCTCTCAGTTTATCAAATCACTCAAAAAGGTAAAAATGTTGAATTTACATCAGATTCAGTTTCAGTAATTGACATGCATGACAATTCCATCATTGCAATTGGTGAGGTGGATCACAAGTCAAGGTTGTATAAATTCACTATGTTTTCTGACGATGACTCCTCTATTCTAGTTACACATAAGTAGAGTACTTTGCATGTACCTCTAGTGCAACATGCATATACTCTTATTCTTCCATCAGTTTCAGACATCAGAGATGATTCCATACACTCAGATTTTGTACATGGAAATAAGAAGGTAGTACAGCCAGATAAGAAGCCAACATCGAAGCTTCAGCAGATTACCAAGAAGGCACAGACCACACTTCAGGCAGAAGGCAACCTTGTAGAGAATCCATTGGATTCGAGGAGGACTCTATCTCAATATGTGGATCCTTCTCATGTATTTTCAGCTTCAGAACCTACAATTCCCATGCATTGCTATATGGTTCAATCTACTCATCCACATAACTACAATAGGGTTGTGGGAAATCCATTATGTCAAGCAACCATGCAAAAGGAGTATGACTCACTCCTAAAGAATCAGACTTCCCATCTGGTTCCACTTCCACCAAAAAGGAATATTTTTATGTGTAGATGGGTCCACAACATCAAGAGGTACAAGGCTAGACAGGTTGTCAAAGGAATTTATCAGATCCATAAATATTTCTACATCTTCACAAAGACTTTCGGTGAGTAGAATTTTCATACTTTGTGAGATCGTCTTGTTAGAATATGGAATATGGTGTGCTCATTTTACCATTGACAATACCTTCGTCACCCAACCATAGGCCGAAGCCTCCCTCTGAGCACCTTAACCTTGACTGAGAATTCCTCCGGAAGCAAACCCTAGGCTAGATATCCAAACAAAGGGTAGAGCACCTTTCCCCAAGGATAACGCAACACAAAAGACTGATTAGATAGTCCAAACCCTCGCCAATAGATAGTCCAAGACAACACTGAAAATAGTTTCTACTGCAGCTGCACCTGTAGTCCTCCTCCACACGTGCACACCAAACTGGGAAATGCAATTCTGAGATGATACAAATGAGAACCGACGCCCTGTATTTATAGTGGTTTGCCAGTTATGTCAGGGTCGACTTCTCCTTCTGGATAAGTGTTTGTTCAATATATTATTATTATTTCTGGCCAACTTCTTCTCTTGGAGGCTAATAACCTAATATAAAGTATCTTCTTGAGCCGACAAGGATTCTTGGGTTATTATCCAACTCATTAGGGTTTCTCTTACTTCCTATAATCTTCTATTCTCGTCAGGTTCACACGTGGAGGTAAATACCTCCTGCAGCTACCATAATATTAACACTCCCTCCTAGCTAGAGATGTATTTACAGGAAATGGACTTGAGCACAAAAACAAACCATTTACCCGGTAGAATCAATATAGTCATCACCATCACCATCAGTTGCATCAACTCTCGAAGCCATACTTCATCTGAGTAATTAGATATGATGCTGGATAAGTCACTCTCACCATAGAGTGATACAAGAGGAGTAAAAGTTCTGAATTGTTTTCCGTCTGGAAAATTTATGTTCATCATCCATCTGAATGATCATTATCTCCAATAAACCACTAATAGTCTGCAAGGAAATTAGAACAAGGATAGAGCACAACTTTGTCTATTCATAGTAGTACATAGCTACAATCCAGTGGTTCACTACCACATCAAGTAACACACAAGTACTTGATCAGCAACGTATGGTTGTGAACAGTGAAACATATTCACCACAGTAGTCCTCATCTGCTATCATACAGTCTTCATAACAAATATATGATAGCAATCTGCACAGAAACAATGTTATGATATAGATTGAATTATCTGGGCCAATCTTTCACTCACATCTGTGAGATTTGAAAGAATATCTGCCTCACGAACAGTGGAACATATCCACCACAGTAGTATATCTCTGCTGTCTGGAGACAGGTAGTCTCCATAACAATCATCTGATGCCATCCTGCATAGAAAAATATTGTTAAAGATAAATTGAATCCTCTCCGCCAATATTTCACTCATGTTTGTGAGATCTGAAAGAATATCTGCCCTCATCAGCAATGGGCTATGTTCCCTATTCTTCACAAACAAGGAAGAAGGATTGTCTCTAATTTCTAAGCCTAGACCATTTCTCACCCTGGGCCATTCTTCCTACACTAATCAAAGTGCACCCTGGACAGAATGTATAAACCCTAAGAAATGTTTGGACCATTCCCCACCCTAGACCATTCTTCCTACACTAATTAAAGTGCACCCTAGAGAGAATGTATAAACCCTAAGGAATGACTGTCCCTGATTGCTGAGCCTGGACTATTCCCCACCCTGGGCCATTCCTCCTACACTTATCAAAGTGCACCCTGGAGAGAATGTGTAACCCTAAGGAATAACTATCCAAACCATTCCCCACCCTGGGCCATTCCTCTGACACTAAACAAAGTGTAACCTGGAGAGAATGAATCTGCCCTAAGGAATGTCTGTCCTGCATCAACCTCCAAAATGGACAATTCTTCGAAACTGCTCACAACTGTGAAATTTGAAAGAATGACTGCCCGGCGAGGTGAACCTTTCTACTTGACCACTACTCAGAGTGACTGCCAAGAAGAATGATTGTCCTAGACCACTCCCCATGTTAACCACAATGGAAAGTCATTGTCTATGATACATCAACAATCAACCTGCCTCCCATGTTAACTACAATGGGAAGTCACTGTTCGTCAGAAGTCTCAATCCACTTTCCGAACAGGAAAGCATCTGTCCAATCTGGACTATTTTTCAATTAATAAATAATATTTTCAGTGCTCCCTCCTAACTGGAGATTTATTTAAATCACAAAAATAATTTTTTTCAATAATATTTTTCGTACCTTCTAGCTTGGAGAATCTTCCCTTTCAGCTAAGGGATTTATTTCCATGATCCCTATCTTCTCTCGGAAATATGCAAACTTGATTCTGGATAGAGGTTTTGTCAGGATATCTGTTGTCTGCTCATCAGTGGGGATATATATTGGAGAACCACTTTCTCCTTTCTGGACTTCGTCATGGATAATGTAATACTTGTAGCTTAGTCTGGAGCACTGTGAAGGCTTCTGATCAATATAGTATATCATGGTTGGAGAACTAGAACATATCCTTGTGGCACTTCTTCTATCATCATGAGATCTGATCTTCTGAGTAGTCATCTTGATGTTATAGGAAATCTTCACCACGCTTCTGCTGTGAACTGGAGGTTCTCCACCAAGTTGTCTTATTCTTATCTACATACAGGAGTCTCTTTCTAGTATGCCTTAAAGTCTTGATATTGCTCTTCATACACTCTTTATTCAATTTCTCTGAAGAACATTCTTTGCATTCATCTGATGTAGAATTCCAACTCATGGATGTTAATGACTCATGCAGTGATATGTTTGGTGTACTGGAACAAGTAATCATCATAGTATTCTACCTCCATCTAGGAGAATCTCTGGTTCTGTATCTTCCAATTCTTTCATTCATAAGTTTTCCATACCCTGTTCTTCATCACGACTTTTAGTTCTTCTGTTTGATTGTTTTTAGTGAGTTCATATTAGGATGGTAATCTTGTGATTCTTGATACAATGACTGGTTGTTCTGGTTTCTCTTCCTTTCTTGGAATCTTCATGTCCTTCTTCATGTTTTTCTTTAGCTCTTGGGTCCATGGAGTTTCTTATGGATTCCATGCCCTAGATATTCCACTTCTTCCTTTCATCATAGGATCACGGATATGGATGGACAATCAGGAATTCTTTAAGGTTTCTGAGGAAGTCTTCTTCTGCGGCTGAACTGAACACGTGTTGTCTTTCATGAGTACTATCATGGATATATACCTTTCATCATCTTCAATGGATCATAGGATTAGCTCCCTCCTAATCCTTGCTTCATGTAAGAGTGCATATAATTGGATCCTTCCATTTGATAGAGTCCATACTTCCATCTGCATTATTATTGTCTTCTGCAATATATAATTGGCTCTCTCCATCTTGGTCAAACCCTAGATTTGAGATGCACCAGGCTAGGGTGCACTGATCTATCCAGAGATTAGGTCAATCTTGTCACTTAAGGTGCCTCGACAAGAGGTTTAGGGTTTCTGCAAATTCTTCTGCTAGTAACCCTAGCTGTAGTGCTTTTGGAAACCGCTCCTGCTAGTAACCCTAGTGGTAGTTCCTCAACGAGCTCAATGTCTAGCGGCTATGTTTCCTTCCAGCATTTTAGGCTGACTGAAGAGGTGTGGGCCCATAACCTGTTAGAATATAGAATATGGTGTGCTCGTTTTACCATTGACGATACCTTCATCACCCAACCATAGGCCGAAGCCTCCCTCCAAGCACCTTAACCTTGACTAAGAATTCCTCCAGAAGCAAACCCTAGGCTAGATAGCCAAACAAAGGGTAGCGCACCTTTCCCCAAGGATAGTGCAACACAAAAGACTGATTAGATAGTCCAAAACCTCGCCAATAGATAGTCCAATCCAACACCGAAAATAGCTACTGCTGCAGCTGCACTTGTAGTCCTCCTCCACACGTGTGCACCAAACTGGAGTTGTAGTGCGCACCAAACTGGGAACTGCAATTCTGAGATGATACAAATGAGAACTGACGCCCTATATATATAGTGGTTCTACCAGTTATGTTGGGGCCGAATTCTCCTTCTGGATAAGTGTCTGTTTAGTATATTATTATTATTTATGGCTGACTTCTTCTCTTGGAGGCTAATAACCTAATATAAATTATCTTCTTGAGCCGACAAGGCTTCTAGGGTTATTAGCCAACTCATTAG
>JZKD02S0578591.1:852945-888678 GCA_000966675.3 Picea glauca
CTTATCATTTAGCAATATAACAATCAACTTCAAGATTTTATTCATGGAGATTTCTTCCTTCATTTAATTGAATTACTAAGTACTAGCCAACCATTAGGTGTGCAAGTATCCCAACGATTATTGTCACTGTTATATTATTTTCAATTTATGCAAGTGTGATCCCATTTGGGTACTAGGGATGTAAGAAGTGGTATCAAAGCTTCAATCAAGATTTGTTGGTGTTTTTTTGTTAGTTCTTAAAAATAAAAGAGAGAAGAAAATGACAATCAATTACTATCATTTCATCGATCACGGTTGAGTTTCAAGAGAAATTTCATATCTTTATCAATGAAAAGAGAGACAGATTATAGCTACAATTGAATGGAAAAGGGTATGTGGATTCCATAAACCTATAATATTATAGAATCCACATACCCTTTTCCATAGAATATACTAACTAGATCCAAAAACCAAAGACATGAAATATGGTACTACAAATATAATATATTATCAAGGAAAAAACAAGCTACATGAAATTTGGACATTTGAACAAAAATTTACAAGTTAAATGAGTACATCAATAAAAAAAAACATATTAACCTTGCAAGTTCAAAATCCGAGCTATGTAGTTCGATAATTGGATTTGTTCAACCAGTGGGTGACAAAAAAATAAACATCTCAAACAAAAGCCAAGAACAGTGTCAAAACTATAGCAATTGTGTCGCAAAGTCTCTTAAAGTTAGGCTTATATAGATCAAGTAGTCAACTAGTCGTTAACACCGACCACTGAGATAGGCAAAATTTTCGTCCCTATTGCCATGAACTTTCATGGCAATAGCGAAGAAAATTCTAACCAAGTTAAAATAACTTATTCATCGATATTGAGACAAACTTTAGTGGCAATATCGACGAAAATCTTGCCCTATTTAAAAAAAAAAAAGATGAAACTAATGGAAACGTGGAAAAATTTCATGGAATAATCTGCCCATATGTAGTAGTGTGTACTACCAATTTCCCATATGGTATGATATTGTAATGGAGATCTTGACATCATTGTTACAGGATACTGCCACTCACATTTCTAATCATATACATGAGTGGAGGCAACAATTTAGGATGATCAAGGCCCAAATTCCAGACAAACTCCTATCGGATTGGTTTACAAATTCCCTCCTACCACCCATTTTCAAAGATGTAGCTATGGTTAGGGTGGCCACCTAGGAGAAATCCATCATGTGTGCCTAGCACTTGGATTTGATTTAATCTCAGTTGAACACTCTTTCTGATATTATCCCGCATGATCATAAGCCATTGATAGTCATAGATCCTAAAAATCCAAACCCATGACTCCATGTCGATGGTATAGAGGGTTCTATTTCCCATCCCTCTATGGGATAGTTAACTAACTAGATGAGTCACATGTCTATCTTGTCACATCCATCAGTTTCTGGCTCTAATGCTCAAATTTCTATGGTCCCTAATTAGACCTTTGATATGAATTATATGTAATCCATGTAATTGAAGAATCCTCTGCAACCTTGATGGAAGAAGAATAGGAATAAAAGGAAAAATTCCAATAATGAGAAAGGGAATGTTCAATCCCAAAAAAATCAAGTGGGGGTGAAAAAGAGAAAAAGAAAATTTGATTATCCTGCACAATTTGTGGGGAGGACCACCCTACTCATCAATTTCCTAGGAAGGATGATAGCCATTGGTATTTGGCTCAACAAATGGGGCCCCAACATCCTATTTTCCTAACTCATCCTTTTCCCTCTCAACCTCAACACATGGTTGCAAAAAATCCTTCCCCCAACAAGGGGGCATGGAAGGTACCCATCAACAAGATGGGTCTTCCTCAAATTCCATAATTTTCATGCGTGAGTAGAAAATCAACTTGCATACTTGAGCCAAGAAATATGACAATTGCAATCCTTCTCCTGTTATTTATAAGCCAACATATTATTCCCGTCTCGGTGGCCCTTTTCAAATTAACAAGCCATCTTTTGATACACTGCTTTGTCCCCTGAAGGGATTTCTTTTATGAATGACACACAATCTGAATACACAGGCCATCCACAACTATAGTATTTTGGAAGACTTGGCCCAAGCACCATGTGCCATGTTTGTACTCGAAGTCCTCTAAATCTTACCAACACAACAAAAAATCCTTGTTGTTTGTTATAGGCAAGGTTGATCCCTCATAGTTGAGTTTTATAAAAATTGATTATAATCGCGTTCATCATAGGCTTTCACATCAAATCTCTTTCCATATCAAAGTAAGAACAATGGGAAAAAATATCTTTCACACTATGATTGATGAAGGAGCCTCAAATTTCATTATGCATATGTCATATTGGAAGGCCCTCAGTTCTCCAAAGCTTGAAACCTATGCCACATTACTAAAAGAATTCAAAGCACATATTTTCCATCCCCATGGGATAATCACCACCTTACCCATCGATTTAGGTGGTAATACTATCTTTGTTACTATGCAGGTTGTTGATGCACCTCTTGAGTACAATTTGTTACTCGGGTGCACTTGGTTCTATGTGATGACTATAGTTGTCTCATACATATTTATGGTATTACACTTCCCTCATCAAGGGAAAATAATGACAATAGATCAACTTATGTTTTGTACCCCAGACCTTGGATCCAATGTGGGGTTTAATGTACCCTTTGTCAATGACACCCAACATTCTTACATGATTGTTGGTGTGGGGATCTTCAAATATTATTCACTCATGGGAACATTCAGTCTTCCCCCACCACCTCCTATAATGAATGTTTCTCTAATCAACATGATTTCATCATTTTATAGTGTATCCCTTAGGTCTATCGATCCTTGGGTGGTACCTCATCCTGAGGATGTTGAATCATATGGATATTCCATGCCACTCACTTTGGTCAAGATTGTCAATCTGTAAATCCAAACAACATCAGATGATATTGGTCATTAACTCCATCCTCATGTGGATTGTGATCTACCTACTCCACCTAAATGGGTCATTGAATTTCTATGTTCACATGATTTCTTAGGTACTAAGTTTCCTTCAGAAGAGGCCATATTGAGTGTGATGGATTCCATTGTTGATCCCAAGGAAGAGGTGACACATCAATCATATTTTGATGATTCGGAAACCATAAGATTTAGCATGATTACTTTTCATCCTATACTCAGGGAATTTTCTAGGGAATCCAGTAGCCTTCCTAGTCTTGACCTTTTTTTCCACGGATTTATTTTTTGGAACTTGCCACCAAATGTTTATCTTACCATTACACAAAACATTCACATTTAAAACCCCCTTTAAGTCTTGATGGGAATAATTAAGGATCCTCCATATCTCATGAAACTACTCACTATGAATGTGTTCAATTACAAAAACTTGATTCTATGTGGAATGACCCCAACACAGTGAGCCATATGATGTTGATATTGGCCCATGATTTCATCGATGATGATCATGATCCTTGGCCTAATCCTAGAAATGCGCTCTACTTTTCATAAATCATTAAATGTGTAGTTCCTTGTACATAGGTGTGTGGTGTGAATGCTTTTTTTTTGCATATATTATATCCAAAAAATCCAAAAAAAAAAAATTGAGATTTCACTATGCATTTTGAACCCGAGAATATAGCTTACATGTGTTGATGGGATTACAAGATTTTTTTTTATGGAAATGACGATTTCCACTAAAATTAAGGTACATATTCTTCAAACATGCATATAGATATAGGTTTTTCCTTGCATCCATGATTTTCATTATTAACCATCCATTTTGTTGTCACAATGCCTTAGGTTTAATCCCATTAGATTGCGACATGAGCCACTCCATTTTTTCAAAATGTAACTTGTTTTGTGTGCCTACCCTCCATGAGTTCCCTAGTTAGCACCTACATGATCATTTTGTGCCCATGTTGTGATCTCTCATACCTGGGAACCCTCTTGTAGTCCTAGCACGACTTGATGATTGAGCCTCATTTCCCTCTCTTCATCTATATTCTTGCCATATCTCATGGGGGTTCTCGAAATTTTAATGTTACTTAATGGTCACCTATGCATTTGTTTATTGCATCATTTATCCCGTCGTTGCACTCTTGTTTTCCCAGATCCTTATTAATGTTATTGCAGTAGCCTTTGACCATCTGCCTCTTGCATTATTTGGCATTTGTTTTGCATCCATCTACCAATGGAGAGAACAACTACTAAGAGTGGATCTCACTTTCCAATACCATTTTCATTCATTTTGCTTAGGTCAGTTCCATAATATTGGAACAAGTAGCATGTTGTTAATCCATTTTTTATCTCCAGACGAGTCCACTTTTATCTCTTTTTTCGGACTCGTAAAAGGACATGAAAAAGATACATATCGAGTACACTTTTATCTCATTTTCGAACTCATTAAAAGACACAAAAAAGACATCATTACAAGTATACTTTTAACTCTTTTTGGGGCTCATTAAAAATAAACTAAAAATACACTATTGAGCATAGATTTATCTCTCTTTCGTCCTCGTGAAGGAGACACCAAAATAAATTTTAAAAATTTAAAAAAAAAGTGTGGGGTTTTTTTACCATTGATCTATTCTTGAAATGGAAACGTCATTCAAGTATCCCTTGAACATGGAACCTATTTGAGTCGTGATCTTATAATTAGGTTTTATATTTCCTAGGAGTTGTCCTAGTAATAAGAGTCACAAATACTCCTTTGATTGGTTACTCTTCTAGCCATCATGGAGAGTTCTTCAATTCCTCCTACATTATTTCAATATATTCATCCATCTCGTGTGTCTCAATGAAAAATCATAATTATTTCATGATATATGTTCAAGGGAAGTTTAAGCTTGAGTTGTCCATCTATTGTTTTGTTGACATTCCATGTCAACCATCCTTGTGTTAGTTGTACTTGGTGATACTCTCTCTTCACATCATATTTCCATTTATGTTTCATGTTGATTTATGGGGGATACATTAAGGCCCTCCTTTTATGGATCTCTTCCTATAAACTTCAACACATTATCTAGGAGAGGGATCTAGAAACCAAATAGTACCTTGGAGCTTGCAGTCCTCAGTGGAAGGCATCCTCGTGATCTACAATGGGTTTACAACACTGAATCCTAATTGATTGATTTTACAAGTGTTCGACATCAAATCCTCTATTCACACTCGCTATATTGTACTAGGTACCTTGGGTTCCATATTCCTATTCAGTGGGTCCCCTCGCATCTGTTAACGGTATACATCAATGACCAGTAATGTTATAACCTTAATTTCCACCCTACAGGCCAGAAGGGAATTCAACAAAAGATGAAATACAAAGCACATTTCTTACTCAATACTTGTCTTTATTATATATATCCTTCAAATAGGATTGGGTCCTAGACACAACTTGGATCTAACCTCATCTATATTGAAATAAACCATATCTACACATTTGCACATCAATTACAAATGTTTGTAGGGGGAAAACCAATAATCTATTAATGAATATGGAATAAATATATCAAAACCTCATACCTTGGATGTTGATGCAATTTCCCATTTGACTCCTTTCTCCTTGTTTCTCCTCTTCTTCTTGATCAGACTAGACCATCTAATTCTAGTTTTTCTTAAGTAGGAAAATCACCTCTGTAATTAGAAAACATAACTATACAAATGATTTTTCCTCCTCTAAAGACTTTCCTTTTTTATATGGATCCTTATAAGAGGATTGGGAGAGATTACATATCTTCTAGAACCAAGTAAAAAATAAAATTATGTGAGTTCTTAGGATTATTCCACGAATACATAACTCACCCATCACTTAGATTTTCGTAACTCATAGAATCTAGAAGGTTACACAAATCATTGTTTGTTTCACCACATATGACATGTGATGATCATTGGATGTTGTCTCTTATGAGTCTCATGACGACCCTAAAAAGGTCCTAAATATAAAAAAAGAAATGTTCTTTGGATTTCATCTTCTGCTAGATTCCCTTATGGCATGTAGGGTAGAAATTAAGGTTATAACAGGTAATCTAATTGTTTCTACCATTCTCGACATCAACTCACATATTCACATGTTGTATATTTGTACCATCAAGTTTTAGGATGAATACCTTGGGATTGGGGTCACATCCTTCATTTACAACATCCCCTCCCAAGTTTCGATGGAGTTTATCACTTGTATATGAGCACTTTGAAGACTTTGGGGGAACTTTCCTCAGTTCTTTTTGTCTTCCTGATATATATGATGTGGCATAGATCCACATTGTATTTTCTCATGGATATAATTATATTGATGACATAGATCCTCATTGTATTGGCTCGTGGATGTAGTTTTTTTAATGACATGGATCCACCATGTATTCTTTCATGGCCATGGTCTTTCATTTCATGTCATATATCTGCATTGTATTATTTTGGTGGCCATGCTTTGACACTCTTCAGAGTCTGAATATGTCTACCTAGGGGATGGTCTATATATGCTTTTGTCCTTGGTGTTTTATTGTAGGAACTCTTTAACCTCCAGAACTATTTTCTTTGTCTTAACATTGCCTCATTGGTATTATTGTATTTTAATGTGGTTCTTCCATCCATTCCTTTCCTAACCTCACACATTAGGGGGCATCTGTTATATCCTTAATTTCCACTCTTCATGGCAAGAAGGGAATCCAACAGAAGATGAAATCCAATACACAACTCTATCTTAGGATTTAGGTCACTTTTGAAGGGTGTATCATGTCACACATGACAACAAGTGACTAATCATTGGTAAGCTATAGTGAAACCAACAAAACCCTATGTAACCTTCTATATTTTCAGAGTTTCTAAGAGGTAAGTGAGGGGTGAGTTGGTTCTTCGTGGCATGATCCTTGGAACTCACATCATTCAAGTATCCATTGGTATTTATAATATCTATAAGCTCTCCCAATAGTTCCATAGGACAAATTTTGACCAACAATGCAATTTGGATGATAAGTGACTGATTTATGGCAATTTCATTTTCCAAGACTCGAATACTAAATATCGATACCTAGTTGAATTTATTTTAAGTAACAATTTTTATTATAAAAAATAATTATATAAAGTATGTTATCACTTTGTAAATTTCCTTGGCTGAGGAGGAAAATCAAAAAGGTAACCACAAACCAACTTGAGGTTGAAAGCTAGCCCTTCCAACCTAGAGGGGGCCCTCTCTCTTCAAATAAATCACTGAAAGGTTTGATTTGGTTTTGAATCAAAGGATATATCTCTAAGATAAAATTAGATTTATGGAGTTGGTGGCAATGTGGACAGAAAGTTCATTAGGAAATGGAGTCATAGAAAAGTCATAAATCAATGATGGTTTACTGGATACTTGGTGGATTGAAAACTGATTGATCAGAGGCAAGATATAAAGAACTTCTTTAGGCCAATTAGATGTCATTGTATATAGAATATCACAGATAAAACAAACAACCCCTTAGGGAATCTAACAAGGATGAATCCCAAGGCAATTATGGTAGAAAGATAACTAAAATTACATGCAACAAAGCATCATATGTAGATGAATTCTGATACATATAGTTCAAATTAACACAAAGAAGAAGCCATATAATATAGATGCATTTAAACTGGAATATAAAGAATGTAATATCACATGCATAAAGTAGAACAATCACATGTATCTCTGGAGTCAAATCTTAGGGACTTTTGATCCAGTAATCTCATTAATATTTGAGAGAAATTACAAAAAAGTATTCAATAGTCTCTTCCTTATACACTTGCCAGCCCTTAGCTTTCATAGATACATGAAATATATACAAAACTATATTCATATGCTACCAAATTTTAATTTATCTATCATTTTATGATAATGCTAATAGTTACACACATTCAACAACAAAATATTCAACAAACTACTAAGAAAAAAGAGTCAACTTGGACTCATTAATTACACCATAACAACTTGATCAAAACAAATCCTTGAGTCCCTAAAAAGGATGATCTTCTACCTTTATACTTGTTGGAGGAAGGATGACACATATTATGATCTGACCTTGTCAATATGGAGGTAAATTGGTTGCCATGTCACCGTTGTGCAACATCCCTACTGCGCAACAACAACCTACAGGAGAAGCGCAACACAGTTGCACAACAACTGATATTCTTGTAATCTTGCTTTCTTTTCTTGATATGATTGGTTAATTTGATGCAGTAAACATTTATCTCATTATCCCATTGATATATCCCATTCCAAAGTTTGACAAGAGCCTCATACTACTTCTCAAAAATAGATTCATATACTTGCATAGCATGCCTACTGCGCAATTGTGAATTTGTCCTTCACAAATTAAAACTGAAATTTTCAATGTGTAATAGGGAAAAAAAAATTGATCATGTATGATGATCCATCAAAGATAACAGTATGCATGAGAATACCATCTGAACACTTAGGGGAATTTTATAATTTATAAATAGGATTTTCTGTCATGCATAGTAAAAAAAGTAAAATTTGATGAATTTAGCTCATGGGCATTAAATTTATGTTTCTTCAACAAGAAAGTCAAGCTTTCCTTTCCCATTAATTTTTTTCTACAACTACTGAAAGATTTTTTTGACGGATCTATTATCCTTTCTCAAGGTCATATGTTTCTTATATATGTTCTTAAGATATTTATGTAGAGGTAGATTCCTTTTCACCATGAATATGACATGGTCCATTGTAGGCTCACACTCATTGAGGAGTTCTTTACATGTCATATTTGTTCTTCTATTCTCCTCCCTTTGTTGGATTATCATATATTGTGATTCTCTCAATTTCTTCCTTAAGTTTTTGAAAGTATATTTTCCTCCATCATCCTTCTTTTATGTTGGTTGATTTATTTCCAGAGGTTCCTCCTGGGTTTTCAACTTCCTAGTTGAGGATTTAGTCAAAGGAACAATAAATATAGGTATTTATTTCACTTCTAAGCTCTAATCCACTATCTTCCCTTTACTCTTTTTTAATATCTTGTTGCATTTACAGGGATCAATGTTTCACCTGGTACTAAAATATATTTCTTGGAGGAATGTTCCAAATCATTTTTCTTCATTTCCCTATTTTCATGCTACAACTGTGCTATGACAAAGTGGGATTTCCTTAACTTTTCTTGAAGCTCAATGATCAGGTTTTCTTTGTCACTAGGATCATATGCTTCTATGAATGCCTTTGGATCTTCCTTGGGTTCTTGTGATGAGTGCATGGAAGACATTCTTTTAGTTGTTGACCTAGTAACTAGTTTGTTAGTGGTTGTGACCTCTTCTGGGTAAAAATGAATATTTTTTCCCTTCTTTTTAGTTTGTTGTCTCACTGCATGTTCCTCAGTTTATTTTTCCCTTTTCTTTACAGAAAATTGATGGATAGATGTGGTGGTATTTGCTACTAATGAGGGTGTATATCTCATGATTTGAGGGCTATTTAAAGAATAAGATGTTATCTGTGATTATTCTGCAAACAATTCCTAATATCGATTCATCTTTCTAAGCTCTTCCAATACCAAAAACTTTATCAAAGAAAAATGGAATATTCTAGGTTCTCCTTGATCTCTCGTTACATGTACTTTATCAGTCATCTTCCCTAGGCTTATGAAAAGGTAATAGGGAAGATTCAAAGGTTTATTACTAGTGAAATGCATTAAGAGCTTGGTATGGTATTGGTAAAACTTAGTGAATCTCCCTTCACATGTAAAGAACCTTTGGATTACCCTCAACAAATTTCTATGACTTTCTAATAGAATCTCTTTGGGTATGGTGGCTCCAAAATCAGTGTTTCTAATTTCTGGTTTCAAAAAGTCAAGATAGTAGGATAGTTATCCAATTGCATACCTTTGAACCATTTTTCTCCATGAGCAGGGATCTCTGTTGCGGCAATGATAGTGTCTTCAAAAAATTGAAACTGGATATTTCCCACCTTATCCCTAATGCTGTCAAAACTTAATGCAAACTCCTTTTCCACCTGCATGTTGTACCCCTACAACTTTTCACAAAACCTGATAAAACCCACTTGTTCAAAAGAGACTTTGATTATTGGATCATTATTCACTAACTTTAAACCCTAAGGGTTAAATATGACGATATCGCCACCCTTTTTTCTCCTTCTTATTCCCTATGGGGTTGCCATGATGTTGGTATGTATTAATCTCTTGTGAAAATGAAAAGATAGGACTATGCACAATATAAAACGCAGTGTTTGGAGACGCTCAACGAATTTGAAAATTTCAATTTGATGTATCAAAGGATATAGATTCAAAACGAAGATTGAAGATTTGGGTTGATAAGAAATGTTTTCCTTTCAAACTTCAGACAAGAATCTAAAAAGTTAGTTGGAAGGTGTGGAAGCAAGGTCATTTTCATATGTGCAACATTGTGAGCAGTGTCCCCTGCATTCATGTGTACAACAATATTGGGTGGAATATTTTCAAACATGCAAAGGAAGAAAGTGATATTTGGGGGTTTCTTCACCTAGAGGAGGAACAATTTCAATGATAAAGACAAATTAAACCATCAATTATACCCATCATACCTCATCGTACCTTAATACTCAATTGCACAACATTAGGATGTTGCATAGCAACTTGCATTGCACAATGATTTTCTTGATGATGCCACATGCCTCCAATAGATTTGATCTCCTGAAATTTTTTTAACCATGAAAAGACTAACTCTAGCTGACTTGAATTGACCTCATGATCTCTCATAATGATTCTTTAGTGACATGACAACCCATATCTTGGCCTTAAGACCATATGTTTCATGACTCAAATTTTATTTTATGACCTTACTCAAACAAACCTATTGACCAATAACCTAAGATAAATCATGTCATGGTCTTTATAATACCAAAGCATGACTTTACCCTATCATACATTTTTTACTCAAATCCTAACAACCTATTTATAGGACACTAACAAAGTGAACATAATTCTCTTATGCATATCTTTAACTTAAGAAATATTATTGATTTGAATTTATTTTTAGTAACAATGTTATTATAAAAAAAAAGTATATAGAGTGAACAAAATGTGTTTATGCATATGTTTAGCTTAGAAAATATTCTATATTGATGGTCATATTTTTAATTTTAATATTTTACTTATCCATTTTTAAATTTGTGTAGAGGGTTTTTCCATGACCATATCTAGGAAATATTCTCTAGATAGATATCTTATACACCTTTGCACTCTGCATTAGTGAATAATTGAATTGTTCAATGGAAAAATTATTGTATGTGGGAAGCGATTTCAAGTATTTTCAGTGAAAACATTTTGCATAAAACTTTGTAAAAAAAGGAAAAAAGGTAAAGTGTTTAATGTCGGAGAAAACTTAGTAAATAAGTCAATTGTTCAATGTGGAGGTTAGAATATTCTGGAAGCAATGTGAATAAGTGAAATGTTCATTTGGTAGGTTAGCATATGAAGGAAGAAATGTAAAGTGTTTGGAGGTTAGGATGGTCGAGAAACAATGCAAAGTATATGCATGTTAGAATTGCAAACATCAACTTAGAAAATATTGTTAAAAAAACATATCCTCTGCATAGATATTCCTCCAACATAGACATATTTTCTACACAAATATTTCTTCCAAAAATCCACACAGGTGTATTCCCCACACAACCAACACTTTGTCTAATTTGAACCCTTGTGTTGATAATTTATATCACTCATATCGTGATACTCTAAAAATTTGCAAATTTGTAGTTCCAATAGTTCCATATGATCCAGGTAGATATCAGTGGGCACCCACCTTTTCCGACTGGCTCAAAACAGTTTTCTGGCAATTTTGGCAATTTACTATTTTTAGTAGTTTTTAACTTCTGGGGCCATTTTGAGGGCCCAAATGAATATTTTTAGCAATATAGGTTCTCACTGATAGCCAAAGGCATGATTGAGCCCCAAAAATGAATCTCCTCGATGATACCTTTCTAACAAGCTATCATACGCCTAAAATGGAGATCATATGCAAAAGTTACGACCTGGGGGAGTTGATGCACCAACTTACCCAAACGGGGCCGACATGACTTTTGGTGCTTTATCTCCCAGGGTTAGTTTTTTGGATGTATACAGTTTTTGGCATTCCAGTTTATTGTAAAAAGGCCTTCAGAGCCTCATTGTAATCATCTTCTTATAAATGTGAGTAGCCGTCATATCTCTTCTCAGAGATAAGTTGCCACCATTCTAGCGAGTCTTTCACTCTGTATTTTTACAGTCTCTATACATTTATTTCATTAATAAAAATCGTGTATTACTGTATCTCTATGTTTATGGTTTCATCTCTAATATGTTTATGTTATATTATTGGATATCCATGATATCTCTGTGCATTTATTTATTATATATCCGCTCTCATTTCGTGCCGAAAATAATCTGGATCAATGGTATTAGAGCAGGTTGATCTTGATCGTTTTTCATTGCATGTCCCCGACAAGGTCCGAGTATAGCAATTTGGGTCTCAATCTTGTATATGCTGAAGATAATTGTTCTCGCATGCCCAAGAAACCCTCCATGGTGCAAGAAAATAAAAATGACGGAGAAGATGATCCTATAAGTCTGTTGCTTGAGAAAGCTCTCACGTGACAGAGGGATGAAATGGTGGAGAATTTTTTCCACATCCTTCAACGCCTCCTGATAGCATCAGGCACATCTTCATCAAGCGGCCACTTTGGAGGCACCTCGCCTTTCAAGGTACAAGTTAATTTCGATATTCTTGTAATTGAAGGACAAATAGATGCAGAAGCCCTAGACAAATGGTTAAATCTGCTAGAAGGTTATTTCTCTGTTCACAATTTTTTCGACAGAGAAAAGATCACCTTCGCACTCCTTAAATCTCTCCCCATGTTAAACATTGGTGGGAAACTTACTAGGAGAAAATTTCCACAGAGGAGTCTGGAATATATGGGGTCGATCCCACTCGGGATTTTTTTGTGGACGTGGTTAAGGAACAATATTACCCTGTTGGAAACTATGAGGACCAGTACATGATATGGACCACACTATGGAAAGAGAGGGGCCAAGTAGTTTCGGAGTTCACCAATACCTTCTATACCTTATGCACCAAGATGGGTATCGAATACTCTGAACGAAATTTGGTTCTGAAATACCATGGGGCTCTACACAGATACATCCAAACTGAAATGGATTTTATGGACATCTCATCACTTGGTGTTGATTATCGATATACTGTTAAAATCGAGCAAAAATTTAAGCACTAGAACAAATGAGAGTTTGGTTCTGCAAATCACCAACAACCAAAGTATGACAAAGACGGCCCTAACAAATAGTCTCCCGAAAACCATTCCAAGCAACAGGAAAAGAAGGGTCACGGGAAGACAAAGAAAGACACCAGAAAATGAGGCAATTTCCACAAAATCCCTTGGCACAACACTGATGAATGACACTCAAAACAGTCATTGGTGGCCAAGATCAAAGATAAGGAGCCAAACCCTGATTCAGAATCTAATTCTGAAAATACTGGTAAAGGATAGATCATTAACACAGACCCCACAGCTATTGTCATGACCGCAGCAATTCAACTAGAAGAACCAATAGATCCTAAAGAGGTGGAGCGCCTTTTTCATTCATAGATTTGGGTGAAGGGGACCCCATTGCATTTTATTGTTGATAGTGGAAGCCAGAAGAACCTCATCTCAGCAGAGGTCATCAAATAGTTGGGATTATCTACGACACCACACCCGTAGCCATACATCATCAGGTGGCTTCGCCAAGGATGCGATCTTCGTGTCATCCAGCAATGTCAAATGTCATATGGCATTCAACCCTTGAAGGATGAGGTATTATGTGATGTTGCCCCACTAGATGTATGTGATGTTCTCTTGGGCCAACCATATATGTGGAAGTGCAATGTTGTTTATGAGTCTTGACCCCGTAGTGTCATTGTTACTTTGGGGGGTTATCTCTACAGAATACCAGAGGTAGTTCTGACTACTATTCCACCTAAAAAGTGTCGTAAGGTAGTATCTCACACTGCAAAATTCAGCTTCCTCACAATCTGTTCAAAAGGGGAACAGAAGGACACTGCAACCACTACAGCCTTGCCCCAAGCACCTTCTATCGAACAAAAGTAGGTCGAAAAGGTTGTAGAAAATTGCAAAGATTCCTTGTGCACACAGTCCTCTCATGTAGATTGACTTGTTGAACAGCCTCAGCCTCAACAGGTTCATGACAGACTTCCACAAACTGAGCAGCACGACGTCTCCAACAAGGCGAGCAACTCACCAAGATGGAGATTCAACAAATGATTTTCCCTCTCCCCTGGGAACTCAATGCAATGGAGAAAATTTCTTCCTAAGGAGGGAGGATTGATCCAGGTGGATATTGGTGGGCACCCACCTGTTGCGACTGGCTCAAAACAGTTTTCTGGCAATTTTGGCAATTTACTATTTTTAGCAGCTTTTAACTTTCGGGGCCATTTTGAGGGCCCAAATGAAGGTTTTTCAAGATATAGGTTCTCAATTATATCCAAAGGCATGATTGATCCCCTAAAATGAATCACCTCGACGATATTGTTCAAACGAGCTATCATACGCCTAAAATGGAGATCGTATGGAATAGTTACGACCCCGGGAAGTTGATGCACCAGCTTACCCAATCGGGGCCCACATGAATTTTGGCACTTCATCTCCTAGTGTTAGGTTTTTTTATGTCTATGGTTTTTGGCATTCTGTTTTATTGTAAAAATGTCTTTAGAGCCTCATTGTCATCATCTTCTTGTAAACGCGAGTAGCTGTCACATCTCTTCTCAGAGATAAGCTGCCACCATTCTAGCCAGTCTTTCACTCTGTATTTTTACAGTCTCTGTACATTTATTTCATTAATAGAAATCATGTATTACTATATCTCTGTGCTTATGGTTTCATCTCTTATACATTTATGTTATATTATTGGATATCCATGATATGTCTGTGCATTTTTTTATTATATCTCCACTCTCATTTTGTGCTGAAAATAATCTAGATTAGTGGTATTAGAGCAGGCTTCTCTTGATCATTTTTCAATGCATGTCCCCGACGAGGTTCAATTATATCAAGTTGGGTATCAAACTTTTCTCTCTTGAATAAAATCTCTCTCACATGCCCAAGAAACCCTCCATGGTGGAAGAAAAAAAAATGACAGAGGAAACGATTCTATAAGTCTATTGCTTGAGGAAGCTCTCACACGACAGAGGGATGAAATGATGGAGACTTTTCCCACATCCTTCAATGCCTCCCAATAGCATCAGACGCATATTCATAAAGAGGCCACTTTGGAGGCACTTTCCTTTCAAGATACAAGTTAATTTTGATATTCCTATATTTGAAGGACAGATAGATGCACAAGCCCTAGACAAATGGTTAAATCTGCTAGAAGGTTATTTCTTTGTTCACAATTTTTTCGATAGAGAAAAGACCACCTTCGCACTCCTTAAATCTCTCCCCCTTGTAAAACATTGGTGGGAAACTTACTAGGAGAAAAGTTCCACAGAGGAGTCTGGAATATATGGGGCCGAGCCCACTTGGGATTTTTTTGTGAACGCGATAAAGGAAAAATATTACCCTATTGGAAACTATGAGGACCAGTACATGATATGGACCACATTGTGGAAAAAGAGGGGCCAATCAGTTCCAGAGTTCACCAATACCTTCCATACCTTGTGCACCAAGCTGGGTATCAAATACTCCGAACGACATTTGGTTCTGAAATACCATGGGGCTCTACACAGATACATCCAAACTGAAATGGATTTTTTGGACATCTCATCACTCAGTGTTGCTTATCGATATGTTGTTAAAATAGAGAAAAAATTTAAGCACCAGAACAAACGAGAGTTCGGTTCTTTAAATCACCATAAACCAAAGTATGACAAAGACGACCCTAACAAATAGTCTCCTGAAAGCCAGTCCAAGCAACGGGAAAACAAGTGTCACGGGAAGACAAAGAATGACACCGGAAAATGGTGTGATTTCCAAAAAATCCCCTGGCACAACACCAATGAATGTCACTCAAAACAGTCATTGGTGGCCGAAATCAAGGACAAGGAGCCGAACCCTGATTCAGAATCTGATTTTGAAAATAATGTTAAAGGAAAGATCATTGACGTAGACCCCACTATAATTGTCGCAGCCGCAACAATTCAACCAGAAGAACCAATAGATCTTGAAGAGGGGGAGCGCCTTTTTCATTCATAGATGTGGGTGAAGGGGACCCCATTGCATTTTATTGTTGATAGAGGAAGCCAGAAGAACCTCATCTCAGCAGAGGTTTTCAAACAGTTGGGATTGTCTACAACACACAACCATAGCCATACAACATCGGGTGGCTTAGCCAAGGACGTGATCTTCGTGTCAGCCAGCAATGTCGATTGTCATATGGAATCCAACCCTTCAAGGATGATGTATTATATGATGTTTCCCCACTGGACGTATGTGATGTTCTCTTGGGCCAACCATATATGTGGAAGGGCCATGATTTTTATGAGTCTCGACCCCGTAGTGTCATTGTTACTTTGGTGGGTCATCTCTACCGAATACCAGAGGTAGTTTTGACTATTGTTCCACCTAAAATGTGTCTCAAGGTAGTATCTCATACTGCAAAATTCATCTTCCTCACAATCTGCTCAAAAGGGAAACAGAAGAACACTGCAACCACTACAGCCTCACCCCAAGCACCTTCTATCCAACAGAAGCAGGTTGAAAATGTTGCAAAAAAGTGAAAAGATTCGTTCTTCACACAATCCTCTCATGTATCTTGACTTATTGAATAGCCCTAGCCTCAACAGGTTCATGACATACTTCCACAAACTGAGCAACATGACGTCTCAAACAAGGGAAGCAGCTCACCAAGATGCAGATTCAATAACTGCTATTCCGTCTCCCTCAGGAGCTCAATGCAATGGATACCATTTCTTCCTAAGGAGGGAGGATTGATCCAGGTGGATATCGGTGGGCACCCACCTTTTCTAACTGGCTCAAAATAGTTTTCTGACAATTTTGGAAATTTACTATTTTTAACAGTTTTTAACTTCCGGGGCCATTTTGAGGGCCCAAATGAAGTTATTTCGAGATATAGGTTATCAATTATAGTCAAGGGAATTATTGAGCCACCACAATTAATCTACTCGACAATACCTTTTCAACGAGCTATCATACGCCTAAAATGAAGATTGTATGCAAAAGTTACGCCCCAGGAAGTTGATGCACCAACTTACCCAAATGGGGCCCACATGACTTTTGGCACTTCATCTCCTAGGGTTAGGTTTTTGGATGTCTATGGTTTTTAACATTCTGGTTTATTGTGAAAATTCCTTTAGAGCCTCATTGTAATTTTCTTCTTGTGAATGCGAGTAGCCATCACATCTCTTCTCAAAGATAAACTGCCAGCATTCTAGCAAGTCTTTCACTCTGTATTTTTACAGTCTCTCTACATTTATTTCATTAATAGAAATTGTGTATTACTGTATCTATGTGTTTGTGGTTTCATATCTTATACATTTATGTTATATTATTGGATATTTGCGATATGTATGTGCATTTATTTATTATATCTTTGCTCTCATTTTGTGTCGAAAATAATCTGGATCAGTGGTATCAGAGTAGGCTGCTCTTGATCGTTTTTTAGTGCATGTCCCTGACGAGGTCTGAGTATAGAAAGTTGGGTCTCGATATTTTCTCTCTTGAATAAAATCTCTCTTGCATGCCCAAGAAACCCTCCATTGTAGAAGAAAAGAAAAATGACGGAATAGACGATCCTATAAGTCTATTTCTTGAGCAAGTTCTCACATGACAAAGGGACGAAATGATGGAGAATTTTCCCACATCCTTCAACGCCTCTTGATAGCATCAGGTGCATATTCATCAAGCGGCCACTTTCGAGGCATCTTGCTTTTCAAGGTACAAGTTAATTTTGATATTCCTATATTTGAAGGACAGATAGATGCAGAAGCCCTAGACAAATGGTTAAATCCGCTAGAAAGTTATTTCTCTGTTCACAATTTTTTCGACAGAGAAACTATCACCTTCACACTCCTTAAATCTCTCCCCCATGTCAAACATTGGTGTGAAACTTACTAGGAGAAAATTTCCACAGAGGAGTCTAGAATATATGGGGTCGATCCCACTTGGGATTTTTTTGTGGACGCGGTAAAGGAACAATATTACCCTGTTGGAAACTATGAGGACCAGTACATGATATGGACCACACTATGGCAAGAGAGGGGCCAAGAAATTTCGTTGTTCACCAATACCTTCCATACCTTGCGCACCAGGCTGGGTATCAAATACTTCGAATGACATTTGGTTCTGAAATACCGTGGGGCTCTACACAGATAAATCCAAACTGAAATGGATTTTTTGGACATCTCATCACTCGGTGTTCCTTATCGATATGTTGTTAAAATCGAGAAAAAATTTAAGCACCAGAACAAACAAGAGTTTGGTTCTACAAATCACCAATAACCAAAGTATGAAAAATATGGCCCTAACAAACACTCTCCCGAAAACCAGTCCAAGCAATGGGAAAAGAAGGGTCACGAGAAGACAAAGAAGGACACTAGAAAATGGTGCGATTTCCACAAAATCCCCTGGCAAAATACCGATGAATGTCGCTCAAAATAGTCATTGATGGCTGAGATCAAAGAGAAGGAGTTGAACCTTGATTCAGAATCTGATTCTAAAAATACTGGTAAAGGACAAATTATTGATGCAGACCCCACTTCTATTGTCGCGACCGCAACAATTCAACCAGAAGAACCAACAGATATTGAAGAGGGGGAGTGCCTTTTTCATTCACAGATGTGGGTGAAGGAGACCATGTTTCATTTTATTGTTGATAGTAGAAGCCAAAAGAACCTCATCTCAGTAGAGGTCCTCAAACAGTTGGGATTATCTACAACACCACACCTGCATCCATACAGCATCGGGTGGCTTCACCAAGGATGAGATCTTTGTGTCAGCTAGCAATGTCGATTGTCTTATGGAATCCAACCCTTCTAGGATGAGGTATTATGTGATGTTTCCCCACTGTATTTCTATGATGTTCTCTTGGGCCAACCATATATGTGGAAGCACCATGTTGTTTATGAGTCTCGACCCTGTAGTGTCATTGTTACTTTGGGGGTTCATCTCTACAGAATACCAAAGGTAGTTCCGACTACTGTTCCACCTAAAAAGTGTTGCAAGCTAGTATCTCATATTGTAAAATTCATCTTTCTCACAATTTGTTCAAAAGGGGAACAGAAGGACACTGCAACCACTATAGCCTCACCCCAAGCAGCTCCTATCCAACAGAAGCAGGTCGACAAGATTGCAGAAAAGTGAAAATATTCCTTCTGCACACAATCCTCTCATGTAGCTCAACTTTTTGAACAACCTCAGCTTGAACAAGTTCATGACAGACTTCCACAAACTGAGCAATGCAACGTCTCCAACAAGGCGAGCAGATCAAGAAGATGCAGATTCAACAAATGCTTTTTCCTCTCCATCGAGAACTCAAAGAAATGGAGATCATTGCTTCCTAAGGGGGAGGATTGATCCAGGTGGATATTGGTGAGAACCCACCTTTTCTGACTAGCTCAAAATAGTTTTCTAGAAATTTTGGCAATTTACTATTTTTAGCAGTTTTTAACTTCTGGGGCCATTTTGAGGGCCCAAATGAAGATTTTTAGAGATATAGGTTCTCAATAATATTTTAATGCATGATTGAGACCCCAAAATGAATCTCCTCAATGATACCTTTCCAACGAGCTATCATACGCCTAAAACAGAGATCGTATGTAAAAGTTACGACCCCGGGAAGTTGATGCGCCAACTTACCCAGACGGGGCCCACATGACTTTTGGTGCTTCATCTCCTAGGGTTAGGTTTTTGGATGTCTACAGTTTTTGGAATTCCCATTTATTGTAAAAGTGTCTTCAAAGCTTAATTGTAATCATATTCTTGTGAATGCGAGTAGTTGTCACATCTCTTCGTAGAGATAAGCTGCCACCATTCTAATGAGTCTTTCACTCTGTATTTTTACAGAATCGGTACATTTATTTCATTAATAGAAATCGTGTATTACTGTATCTATGTGTTTATGGTTGAATCTATGATACATTTATGTTATATTATTGGATATCCATGATATCTCTGCTCATTTCTTTATTATATCTTCACTCTCATTTTGTGCCGAAAATAATCTGGATCAGTGGTATCAGAGCAGGCTGCTCTTGATCGTTTTTCAGTGCATGTCCCCTACAAGGTATGAGTATATAAAGTTGGGTATTGATATTTTCTCTCTTGAAGACAATCTCTCTCGCATTCCCAAGAAACCCTCCATGGTGGAAGAAAAGAAAAATGACGGAGCAGACGATCATATAAGTTTGTTGCTTGAGCAAGCTCTCATGCGACAGAGGGATGAAATGATGGAGAATTTTTCCCACGTCCTTCAATGCCTCCCGATAGGATGAGGTGCATATTCATCAAGCGACCACTTTGGAGGAACCTCACCTTTCAAGGTACAAGTTAATTTTGATATTCCTATATTTTAAGGGCAGATAGATGCAGAAGCCCTAGACAAATGCTTAAATCTGCTAGAAGGTTATTTCTCTGTTCACAATTTTTCTGACAGAGAAAAGATCACCTTCACAATCCTTAAATCTCTCCCCCATGTAAAACATTGTTGGAAAACTTACTGGGATCAAAGTTCCACAAAAGATTCTGGAATATATGGGGCCGAGCCCACTTGGGATTGTTTTGTGGATGTGGTAAAGGAACAATATTACCCTGTTGGAAACTATGAGGACCAGTACATGATATGGACCACACTATGGCAAGAGAGGGGCCAAGCAGTTCTGGAGTTCACCAATACCTTCCATACCTTATGCACCAAGATGGGTATCAAAGACTCTGAATGACATTTAGTTCTGAAATACCGCTGGGCTCTAAATAGATACATCCAAACTGAAATGGATTTTCTGGACATCTCATCACTCGTTGTTGCTTATCGATATGTTGTTAAAATCGAGAAAAATTTTAAGCACCAGAACAAATGAGAGTTCAATTATGAAAATCGCCAACAACCAAAGTATGAAAAAGACGACCCTAACAAATAGTCTCCCGGAAAACCAGTCCAAGCAACAGGAAAAGAAGGGTCACGGTAAGACAAAGAAGGACACCAGAAAATGGTGTGATTTACACAAAATACCCTGGCACAACAACGATGAATGTCAATCAAAACAGTAATTGGTGGCCAAGATCAAAGACAAGGAGTCGAACCCTGATTCAGAATCTGATTATGAAAATAATGGTAAAGGACAGATCATTGACACAGACCCCACTGCTATTGTCGCGATCACAACAATTCAACCAGAAGAACCAACAGATCCTGAAGAGGGGGGGCGCCTTTTTCATTCATAGATGTGGGTGAAGGGGACCTCGTTGCATTTTATTGTTATAGTGGAAGCCAAAAGACCCTCATCTCAGTAGAGGTCGTCAAATAGTTGGGATTGTCTACAACACAACACCTGCAACCATACAACTTCGGGTGACTTTGTCAAGGACGAGATCTTCATGTCAGCCAGCAATATCGATTGTCATATGGCATCCAACCCTTCAAGGATGAGCTATTATGTGATGTTTCCCCACTGGATGTCTGTGATGTTCTCTTGGTCCAACCATATATGTGGAAGCGCCATGTTGTTTATGAGTCTCAACCCCGTAGTGTCATTGTTACTTTGTGGGGTCATCTCTACAGGATACTAGAGGTAGTTACAACTATTGTTCCACCTAAAAAGTGTCGCAAGGTAGTATCTCATACTCCAAAATTCAGCTTCCTCACAATCTGTTCAAAAGGGGAATAGAAGGACACTGCAACCACTATAGCCTCGGACCAAGCACCTTCTATCCAACAGAAGCAGGTCGAAAAGGTTGTAGAAAAGTGCAAAGATTCCTTCTACACCCAGTCCTCTCATTTAGCTCAACTTGTTAAACATCCTCAGCCTCAACAGGTTCATGACAGACTACCACAAACTGAGTAGCGCGACGTCTCCAACAAGGCAAGCAACTCACCAAGATGCAGATTCAACAAACGATTTTCCCTCTGCCCCGGAAAGTCAACACAATGGATAAAACTGATTCCTAAAGAGGGAGGATTGATCCAGGTGGATATCGGTGGGCACCCACCTTTTCCGTCTGGCTCAAAACAGTTTTCTGGCAATTTTGGCAATTTACTATTTTTAGCAGTTTTTAACTTCTGGGGCCATTTTGAGGGCCCAAATGAAGGTTTTTCGAGATATAGGTTCTCAAAGATAGCAGAAGGAATTATTGAGCCCCCAAAATGAATATCCTCGACAATACCTTTCCAAAGAGCTATCATACACCTATATCGGAGATTGTATGCAAAAGTTACGACCCTGGGAAGTTGATGCACCAACTTACCCAAACAGGGCCCACATGACTTTTGGCACTTCATCTCCTAGGGTTAGGTTTTTGGATTTCTATGGTTTTTAGCATTCTAGTTTATTGTAAGAGGCCCTTCATAGCCTCATTGTAATCATATTCTTGCGAATGCGAGTAGACGTCACATCTCTTCTCAGAGATAAGATGCCACCATTCTAGCGAGTCTTTCACTCTGTATTTTTACAGTCTATGTACATTTATTTTATTAATATAAATCATGTATTACTGTATCTCTATGTTTATGGTTGAATCTTTGATACATTTATGTTATATTATTGTATATACATGATATCTCTGTGCATTTCTTTATTATATCTCCGCTCTCATTTTGTGCCTAAAATAATCTAGATCAGTGGTATCAGAGCAGGCTGATCTTGATCATTTTTCAGTGGATGTCCCCGATGAGGTCCGAGTATAGAAGGTTGGGTCTCGAGCATGTCTCTCTTGAAGAAAATCTCTTTCACATGCCCAAGAAACCCTCCATGGTGGAAGAAAAGAAAATTGATGGAGCAGACAATCCTATAAGTATGTTGCTTGAGCAAGCTCTCATGTGACAGAGGGACAAAATGATGGAGAATTTTTCCCACATCCTTCAATGCCTCCTGATAGCATCAGTTTCATATTCATCAAGCGGCCACTTTGGAGGCACCTAACCTTTCAAGGTACAATTTAATTTTAATATTCTTGTATTTGAAGGACAGATAGATGCAGAAGCCCTAGACAAATGGTTAAATCTGCTAGAAGGTTATTTCTTTGTTCACAATTTTTTCGATAGAGAAAAGATCACCTTTGCACTACTTAAATTTCTCCCCCATGTCAAACATTGGTGGGAAAATTACTGGGAGAAAAGTTCCACAGAGGAGTCTAGAATATATGGGGCTAAGACCACTTGGGATTTGTTTGTGTATGCGGTAAAGGAACAATATTACCTTGTTGGAAACTATGAGGACCAATACATGATATGGACCACATTGTGGAAAGAGAGGGGCGAAGAATTTCTGGAGTTCACCAATACCTTCCATACCTTGCGCACCAAGCTGGGTATCAAAGAATCTGAATGACATTTGGATCTGAAATACGGTGGGGCTCTACACAGATACATCCAAACTGAAATGGATTTTCTAGACATCTCATCACTCGGTGTTTCTTATCGATATGTTGTTAAAATCGAGCAAAACTTTAAGCAGCAGAACAAACAAGAGTTCAGTTCTACAAATCACCAACAACCAAAATATGACAAAGATGGACCTAAAAAATAGTCTCCCGAAAACTAGTCGAAGCAACAGGAAAAGAAGGGTCACAGGAAGACAAAGAAGGACACCGAAAAATGGTGCGATTTCCACAAAATCCCCTGGCACAACACCGATGAATGTTGCGCAAAACAATCATTGGTGTCCAATATCAAAGACAAGAAGCTGAACCCTGATTCAGAATCTGATTCTAAAAATACTAGTAAAGGACAGATCATTGGCGCAAACCCCACTACCATTGTCGCGATCGCAATAATTCAACCATAAGAACCAACAGATCCTAAAGAGGGGGAGCACCTTTTTCATTCACAGATGTGGGTGAAGGGGACCCCATTTCATTTTATTGTTGATAACGGAAGCCAGAAGAACCTCATCTCAGTAGAGGTCATCAAACAGTTGGGATTGTCTACAACACCACACCCGCAACCATACAACATCGGGTGGCTTCGCCGAGGATGAGATCTTCATGTCATCCAACAATGTCGATTTTCCTATGGCGTCCAACCCTTCAAGGATCAGGTATTATGTGATCTTTTCCTGCTGGATGTATGTGATTTTTTCTTGGGCCAACCATATATGTGGAAGCGCCATTTGTTTACGAGTCTCGACCCCGTAGTGTCATTATTACTTTGGGGGTCATCTCTAAAGAATACTAGAGGTAGTTCCAACTACTGTTCCACCTAAAAAGTGTCACAAGGTAGTATCTCATACTGCAAAATTTAGCTTCCTCACAATCTGTCCAAAAGGGGAACAGAAGGAAACTGCAACCACTACAGCCTCACCCAAAGCACCTTCTATCCAACAGAAGTAGGTTGAAAAGGTTGTAGAAAAGTGAAAAGATTCTTTCTGCAAAAATTCCTCTCATGTAGCTCAACTTTTTGAACAACCTCAGCCTCAACAGTTTCATGACAAACTTCCACAAACTGAGCAACGCGATGTCTCCAACAAGGCAAGCAGCTCACCAAGATGCAGATTCAATAAATGATTTTACCTCTCCCCTGGGAAATCAACGCAATGGAGATCATTTCTTCCTAAGGAAGGAGGAGTGGTCCAGGGGGATATCAGTGGGTGCCCACCTTTTTCGACTGGCTCAAAATAGTTTTCTGGCAATTTTGGAAATTTACTATTTTTAGCACTTTTTAACTTCCAGGGCCATTTTGAGGGCCCAAATGAAGGTTTTTCTAGATCTAGGTTCTCAATGATAAACAAAGGAAATATTGAGCCCCAAAAATGAATCTCCTCAATGATACATTTCCATCGAGCTATCATTCACCTAAAATGGAGATCGTATGCAAAAGTTACGACCCTGGGAAGTTGATGCACCAACTTACCCTAACAGGGCCCACATGAATTTTGACGCTTCATCTCCTAGGGTTAGTTTTTTGGATGTCTACAGTTTTTGGCATTCCGATTTATTGTAAAAATGCCTTCATAGCCTCATTGTAATCATCATCTGGTGAATGCGAGTAGCCGTCACAACTCTTCTCAGAGATAAGCTGTCACCATTCTAGTGAGTCTTTCACTCTGTATTTTTACAGTCTCTGTACATTTATTTCATTAATAAAAATCGTGTATTACTATATATTTATGTTTATGGTTGCATCTATGATACATTTATGTTATATTATTGGATATCCATGATATCTCTTTGCATTTATTTATTATATCTCCGCTCTCATTTCGTGCCGAAAATAATTTGGATCAGTGGTATCAGATCAAGCTGCTCTTGATCATTTTTTAGTGCATGTCCCCGACGAGGTTCAAGTATAGCAAGTTGGATCTCGAGCTAGTCTCTCTTGAAGAAAATCTCTCTCGCACACCCAAGAAACCCTCCATGGAAGAAGAAAAGAAAAATGACGGAGAAAATGATCCTATAAGTCTGGTTCTTGAGAAAGCTCTCACGTGACAAAGGGACGAAATGATGAAGAATTTTTCCCACATCCTTCAATGCCTCCCGATAGCATCAGGCACATCTTCATCAAGTGGCCACTTTGGAGGCACCTCGCCTTTCAAGGTACAAGTTAATTTTGATATTCCTGTATTTGAAGCACAGATAGATGCAGAAGCCCTAGACAAATGGTTAAATCGGCTAGAAGTTTATTTCTTTGTTCACAATTTTTCCGATAGAGAAAATATCACCTTCGCACTCCTTAAATCTATCCCACATGTCAAACATTATTGGGAAACTTACTGGGAAAAAATTTCCACAGAGGAGTCTGGAATATATTGGGCCAAGCCCACTTGGGATTTTTTTGTCGACACGGTAAAGGAACAATATTACCCTATTGGAAACTATGAGGACCAACACATGATATGGACCACACTATGGCAACAGAGGGGCCAAGCAATTCCGGAGTTCACCAATAGCTTCCATACCATGTGCAGCAAGCTGGGTATCAAAGACTCCGAATGACATTTGATTCTGAAATACCGTGGGGCTATACATAGATACATCCAAATTGAAATGGATTTTATGGACATCTCATCACTCGCTGTTGCTTATCGATATGATGTTAAAATCGAGAAAAACATTAATCACCAGAACAAAAAAGAGTTTGGTTCTGCAAATCACCAACAACCAAAGTATGACAAAGACGACCCTAACAAACAGTCTCCTGAAAACTAGTCCAAGCAACAGGAAAAGAAGGGTCACAGGAAGACAAAGGACACCGAAAAATGGTGCTATTTCCACAAAAGCCCCTGGCACAACACCGCTGAATGTCACTCAAAACAGTCATTGGTGGCTGAGATCAAAGATAAGGATCCGAGACATGATTCAGAATATGATTCTAAAAATATTGGTAAAGGATAGATCATTGATGCAGACCCCACTGCTATTGTCGCAACCACCACAATTCGACCAGAAGAACCAATAGATACTGAAGAGGGGGAACACCTTTTTAATTCATAGATGTGGGTGAAGGGGACCCTGTTGCATTTTATTGTGGATAGTGGAAGCCAGAATAACCTCATCTTAGTAGAGGTCATCAAATAGTTGGGATTGTCTACAACACCACACCTGCAGCCATACAACATCGGGTGGCTTCGCCAAGGATGAGATCTTCGTGTCAGCCAAAAATGTTGATTGTCATATGGAATCAAACCCTTAAAGGATGAGGTATTATGTGATTTTTTCCCACTAGATGTATGTGATGTTCTCTTGGGCCAACCATATATGTGGACGCAGCATGTTGTTTATGAATCTCGACCTTGTAGTGTCATTATTACTTTGGGGAGTCATCTCTACAGGATACCAGAGGTAGTTCCAACTACTGTTCCACCTAAAAAGTGTCGCAAGGTAGTATCTCATACTGCAAAATTCAGCTCCCTCACAATCTTTTCAGAAGGGGAACACAAGGACACTGCAACCACTACAGCCTCACCTAAAGCACCTTCTATCCAACAAAAGCAGGTCAACAAGGTTGCATAAAAGTGAAAATATTCCTTCTACACACAGTCCTCTCATGTAACTCAACTTGTTGAACAGCCTCAGCCTCAACAGGTTCATGACAGACTTCCACAAATTGAGCAGCACGACATCTCCAACAAGGCAAGTAGCTCACCAAGATGCAGATTCAACAAACGATTTTCCCTCTCCCCAGAAAACTCAATGCAATGGAGACCATTGATTCCTAAGGATTGAGTATTGATACAGGTGGATATCGGTGGCCACCCACCTTTTTCGACTGGCTCAAAACAATTTTCTGGCAATTTTGTCAATTTCCTATTTTTAGCAACTTTTAACTTTCGGGGCCATTTTGAGGGCCCAAATGAAGGTTTTTCGAGATCTAGGTTCTCAATGATAGTTGAATGAATGATTGAGACCCGAAAATGAATCTCCTCGACAATACCATTCCAACGAGATATCATACGCCTATAATGGAGATTGTATGCAAAAGTTACAACCCCAGGAAGTTGATGCACCAACTTACCCAAACGAGGCCCACATGACTTTTGGTGCTTCATCTCCTAGGGTTAGGTTTTTGGATGTCTACTGTTTTTTGAATTTTGATTTATTGTAAAAGGGCCCTCAGAGCCTCATTTTAATCATGTTCTTATGAATGCGAGTAGATGTCACATCTCTTCTCAAAGATAAGATGCCACCATTCTAGCGAGTCTTTCACTCTGTATTTTTACAGTCTATTTACATTTATTTCATTAATAGAAATCGTGTATTACTATATCTCTATGTTTATGGTTGAATCTATGATACATTTATGTTATATTATTAGAAAACCGCAATATATTTGTGCATTTTTTTATTATATCTCCGCTCTTATTTCGTGCCGAAAATAATCTGTATTAGTGGTATTAGAGCAGGTTGCTCTTGATCGTTTTTCAGTGCATGTCCCTGACGAGGTCTGAGTATAGAAATTTGGGTCTCTAGCTTGTCTCTCTTGAAGACAATCGCTCTCGCATGCCCAATAAACCCTCCATGGCAGAAGAAAAGAAAAATGACAAAGCAGACGATCCTATAATTCTATTGCTTGAGCAAGCTCTCACGCGACAGAGGGATGAAATGATGGAGAATTTTTCCCACATCCTTCAATGCCTCCCGATAGCATCAGGCGCATATTCATAAAGCGGCCACTTTGGAGGCACCTCGACTTTCAAGGTGCAAGTTAATTTTGATATTCCTATATTTGAAGGACAGATAGATGCAGAATCCCTAGACAAATGGTTGCTAGAAGGTTATTTCTCTGTTCACAATTTTTCTGACAGAGAAAATATCACCTTCTCACTCCTTAAATATCTCCCCCGTGTCAAAAATTGGTGGGAAACTTATTGGAAGAAAACTTCCACAAAGGAGTCTGGAATATATGGGGCCGAGCCCACTTGGGATTGTTTTGTGGATGCGATAAAGGAACAATATTACCCTGTTGGAAACTATGAGGACCAGGACATGATATGGACAACATTGTGGCAAGAGAGGGGCAAAGCAGATCCAGAGTTCACCAATACCTTTCATACCCTGTGCACCAAGTTGGGTATCAAAAAATCTGAGCGACATTTGGTTCTGAAATACCGTGGGGCTCTACACAGATACATCCAAACTAAAATGGATTTTCTGGACATCTCATCACTCGGTGTTGCTTATCAATATGTTGTTAAAATTGAGAAAAACTTTAAGCACCAGAATAGACGAGAGTTTGGTTCTACAAATCACCAAAAACCAAGGTATGACAAAGACGGCCCTAACAAACACTCTCCCGAAAACCAGTCCAAGCAATAGGAAAAGAAGTGTCACGGGAAGACAAAGAAGGACACCGAAAAATCATGCGATTTCCACAAAATCTGTTGGAACAACACCGATGAATGTCGCTCAAAATATTCATTGGTGGCCGAGATCAAAGACAAGGAGCCGAACCCTGATTCAGAATCTGATTCTGAAAATACTAGAAAAAGACAGATCATTGATGCAGACCCCACTGCTATTGTCGTGACTATAGAAACTCAACCAAAAGAACCAACAAATCCTAAAGAGGGGGAGCATATTTTTCATTCACAAATGTTGGTGAAGGGGACCAGGTTTCATTTTATTGTTGATAGCGGAAGCCAGAAGAACCTCATCTCAGTAGAGGTCACCAAATAGTTGGGATTTTATACAACACCACACCCACAACCATACAACATCAGGTGGCTTCGCCAAGGAAGTGATCTTCATGTCAACCAGCAATGTTGATTGTCATATGGCATCCAACCCTTCAAGAATGAGGTATTATGTGATGTTTCCCCACTCGATGTCTGTGATGTTCTCTTGGGCCAAGAATATATGTGGAAGCACCATGTTGTTTATGAGTCTCAACCCCGTAGTGTCAATGTTACTTTGGGGGGTCATCTCTACAGAATACCAGAGGTAGCTCCGACTACTATTCCACGTAAAAAGTGTCGCAAGTTAGTATCTCATACTGCAAAATTCAGCTTCCTCACAATCTGTTCAAAAGGGGAATAGAAGGACATTGCAACCACTACAGCCTCGCCCCAAGCACCTTCTATCCAACAGAAGTAGGCCGACAAGGTTGCAGAAAAGTGAAAATATTCCTTCTGCACAGTGTCCTCTCATGTAACTCAACTTGTTGAACAACGTCAGCCTCAACAGGTTGATGAAAGACTTCCACAAACTGAGCAGTGTGACGTCTCCAATAAGGCAAGCATCTCACCAAGATGAAAAATCAACAAACGCTTTTCCCTCTCCCCTGGGAACTCAACGCAATGGATAAAATTTCTTCCTAAGGAGGGAGGATTGATCTAGATGGATATTGGTGGGCACTCACCTTTTCCAACTGGCTCAAAACCATTTTCTAGCAATTTTGGCAATTTACTATTTTTAGGAGTTTTTAACTTCCGTGGCCATTTTGAGGGCCCAAGTGAAGGTTTTTCAGGATATAGGTTCTCAATGATATTCTAATGCATTATTTATCCCACAAAATTAATCTCATCGACGATACCTTTCCAATGAGCTATCATACACCTAAAACGGAGATCGTATGCAAAAGTTACGATCCCGGGAAGTTGATGCAACAACTTACCCAAACGGGGCCCACATGACTTTCGGCACTTCATCTCCTAGGGTTAGGATTTTGGATGTCTACAATTTTTTGCATTTTGTTTTATTGTAAAAATTCCTTCAGAGCCTCATTGTAATCATCTTCCTGCGAATGCAAGTAGTCGTCACATCTCTTTTTAGAGATAAGCTGCCACCATTCTAGCGAGTCTTTCACTCTGTATTTTTACAATATCTGTACATTTATTTCATTAATAGAAATTGTGTATTACTATATCTCTGTGTTTATGGTTGCATATATGATACATTTATGTTGTATTATTGGATATACGTTATATCTCTGTTCATTTCTTTATTATATCTCTGCTCTCATTTTGTGCCGAAAATAATTCGGATCAGTGGTATCAGAGCAGGTTGCTCTTGATCGTTTTTCGAAGCACTTCCTCGATGAGGTATGAGTATAGATAGTTGGGTCTCGAGCTTTTATCTCTTGAATAAAATCACTCTTGCACGCCCAAGAAGCCCTCCATGGCGGAAGAAAAGAAAAATGATGGAGCAGACGATCCTATAAGTCTATTGCTTGAGCAAGCTCTCACGCGACAGAGGAACGAAATGATGGAGAATTTTTCCCACATCCTTCAACACCTCCCGATAGCATCATGCGCATCTTCCTCAAGTGGCCACTTTGGAGGCACCTGGCCTTTCAAGGTACAAGTTAATTTTGATATTCCTGTATTTGAGGGAAAGATAGATGTAGAAGCCCTAGACAAATGGTTAAATCTGCTAGAAGATTATTTCTCTATTCACAATTTTTCCAACAGAGAAAAGATCACCTTCACACTCCTTTAATCTCTCCCCCATGTCAAACATTGTTGGGAAACTTACTGGGAGCAAAGTTCCACAGACGAGTCTGGAATATATGGGGCCAAGCCCACTTGGGATTTTTTTTTGGATGCGGTAAAGAAACAATATTACCCAATTGGAAACTATGAGGACCAGTACATGATATGTACCATACAGTGGCAAGAGAGGGCCAAGCAGTTCTGGAGTTCACCAATACCTTCCATACCTTGCGCACCAAGATGGGTATCAAAGACTCTGAACAACATTTGGTTCTGAAATACCGTGGGCCTCTACACAGATACATCCAAACTGAAATGGATTTTTCTGGACATCTCATCACTCGGTGTTGCTTATCAATATGCTGTTAAAATCGAGAAAAAATTTAAGCACCAGAACAAACGAGAGTCTGGTTCTACAAATCACCAACAACCAAAGTATGACAAAGACATCCCTAACAAACTGTCTCCCGAAAACCAGTCCAAGCAACAGGAAAAGAAGGGTCATAGGAAGACAAAGAAGGACACCGAAAAATGGTGCTATTTCCACAAAATCCCCTGGCACAACACCGATGAATGTTGCTCAAAACAGTCATTAGTGGTTGAGATCAAAGACAAGGAGACGAACCCTAATTCAGAATCTGATTCTGAAAATACTAGTAAAGGACAGATCATTGACACAGACCCCATTGCTATTGTCGCGACCCAACAATTCAACCAGAAGAACCAACATATCTTGAAGAGGGGGATCACCCTTTTCATTCACATATGTGGGTGAAGGGGACCCCGTTTCATTTTATTGTTGATAGAGAAAGCCAGAAGAACCTCATCTCAGCAGAGGTTGTCAAACAATTGGGATTGTCTACAACACCACACCTGCAGCCATACAACATTGGGTGGCTTCACCAAGGATGATATATTTGTGTCAGCTAGCAATGTCAATTGTCATATGGCTTCCAACCCTTCAAGGATGAGGTATTATGTGATGTTGCCCCACTGGATGTCTGTGATATTCTCTTGGGCCAACCATATATGTGGAAGCGACATGTTGTTTATGAGTCTCGACACCATAGTGTCATTGTTACTTTGGGGGGTCATCTCTATAGAATACCATAGCTAGTTCCGACTACTGTTCCACCTAAAAAGTGTCACAAGGTAGTATCTCATATTGCAAAATTTAGCTTCCTCACAATTTGTTCAAAAGGGGAACAGAAGGAAACTACAACCACTACAGCCTTGCCCTAAGCAACTTCTATCCAACAGAAGCAGGTCAACAAGGTTGCAGAAAAGTGAAAAGCTTCCTTGTACACATAGTTCTCTCATGTATCTCGACTTGTTGAACATCCTCAGCCTCAACAGGTTCATGATAGACTTCCACAAACTGAGAAACGCGATGTCTCCAAAAAGGCAAGCAACTCACCAAGATGCAGATTCAACAAATGCTTTTCCCTCTCCCCTGAGAACTCAACGAAATGGATACCATTGATTCCTAAGGAGTGAGTATTGATCCTGGTGGATATCGGTGGGGACCCACCTTTTCTGACTGGTTCAAAATAGTTTTCTGGCAATTTTGGCAATTTAGTATTTTTAGGAGTTTTTAACTTCCGGGGCCATTTTGAGGGCCCAAAGGAAGGTTTTTCAAGATGTAGGTTCTCAAATATTTCCATAGGCATGATTTGTATAAATTTCGATACAAATTAATGTATTCCTGCAATTCTCCTAATCTAACAATTTCCGCCACTTGTTAAATACATAGTCGCTTCTACTATTATTATTGTGGAAGCAATTAAACCACGATCACAACCACAATGCACAAAGTGAAATATCAATAACACACAACACAAAAGTTTTACTGGGAAAGCGTAAAGATAAAAACCCCAACTATCATATATTATGTATATCATGAATCATGAAACAATCTCATGCAAAACTCTAATCCAAGAGCTCTCAGTACAATACAATCGTCTCACACTGTCATACACAAATTAGCAAATACATGCACCAATTTCCCTGTCCAGATACCCTACCTCCTCTGCACAATATCTACAATCCAAATTCTCGCAATGAATCGAATGAATACAATTGCCTCGTTTGCACATGCTCATAAGCATATCCAATGCATGTGTGAACAAATCAAAACTGATAGCCAAATTGTCCCTTTCACCTGTTATCTCAACTGAATCTCCATTGGAACTGACATGCATGTAGTTAACCGTGGAAAATCTTCAGTTGCATGTGAGTTCACTAATTAACTGAACTCTCACTAGTGCATGTTTAGTTACAACTAGTACAACTGATCTTAACTCACTTAACTACACTAATAATTCTGTTACAATTCCAAATCACTCAGTTATGAATGAGATAATAGATTAATATTTATTGTCTAATTTAATTAAGGGAAAAGTAAATTAGACACATGTTTCTTTTTGACTTTTTAACACTCCCTCTCAACAAGAAAGGGATTATCCTTCACCCCAATCCTGTCTCTATGATATTCTAATTTTCTCCTGGTGAGCACCTTCATCAGAATGTCGGCATCTTGATCTTCCATAGGAATGTATTGAAGCAACATGATCTTCCATTGCACACAATCTCTTAGATGATGATACCGGATATCTATATTCTTAGATCTGTCATGAAACACAATATTAATCGAGATTTTAATGCAACTTTGATTATCACAATAAATCACTGTCGGATCTAAATGAGAACCAAACAAACCAACCAAGATCTTCCTCATCCAGATAGCCTCACATGCAGCTTGGCTCGCTACCATGTATTTCGATTCTGCTGAACTAAGTGCTATGGATCTTTGTTTGTTGTTGTACCAAGAAATAGTTGTAGATCGAATACTAAAGATCCCCCCTAATGTGCTCTTTCTGTCCATTGGGCTGCCTTCCCAATCTGCATCCGTGAAGCCATGCAACTTCACCTCATCCGTCTATCTGTACCATAATCCATACTCAGATTTTCCCTTCAGATATCTCAGGGCATGCTTACCCGCCTTCCAAAATAGTTTGGTAGGCTTAACCATCGCTTGACTTAGTTGGTTAACCGCATAGAAAATGTCCAGTCTCGTGTTCACTAAATACATTAGCGAACCCACTAACTGTTGATAGACAGTAGCATCCTCTTTCCTCCAGTTTCCTGGAAGAGGAGTATCCATGGGTTTGCATCCCTTCATGTGAAACTTACCCAGTATCTCCCTGGTATACTTGCCTTGAGACACAAAAAGTTCACCATATCGCTGCCATATTTCCAAACCAAGGAAATAATGAAGAAGGCCCAAATCCTTCATCTCAAACTCCTTTGCAAGGTCCTCCTTGCATGAGTTTATCAACTGCTCATCACCAGTAAGTATTAAATCATCAAAATAAAGAACAATGATTAATAGCTTACCCTCCACCACAATTTGGTATAGGTTTGCATCTGCTTCACTTTTGGTGAATCCCAATCCGGTGAAATAGTTGTCTATCCAAGTGTACCAAGCACAGGGTGCTTTCTTCAGCCCATATAGTGCTCTCTTGAGTCTTCACACATGTGACTCTCTGTCAAAGGTCTCAAAACCTTTTGGCTTCTCAATGTACATTTCTTACTCAATGATCTTGTTGAGGAATGCAGTTTTTACATCCATCTGATGAATGTGCCAGCCCATCTGCGCTGAGAGTGCAAGGATGGATCTTATGGAAGAGTACCTTGCGACAGGTGCAAAGGTCTCACCATAATCTATCCCCTTGATATATGAGAAGCCCCGGGCCACAAACCTGACCTTGCATTTCTCCACACTCCCATCAGCAGTTTGCTTTACCTTGTATATCCATCTCAAACCTACCACTGATTTATCGATCGGTCTTGGGACAATTTCCCATGCACTATTTTTGACAATGGAGTCATACTCCTCTACCATAGCATCAACCCAAGTGGGTTCCTCAACTGCTTACTGAAAGGAAGATGGTTCAGTCACAATACATTTGCTCATGAGAGCCATGTATCTAGCAAATCGATCAGGAGACTGTCTCTGTTTGCGCTGTGAAATAGGGGCTCCTATATTCTGCGCAGCATCTAGTCTCAATCTGTCAGCTTCTGTGGTGCGCTTTCTGCCATTTCTGATGGATGGCTCTTCTTGAGTGGTTTCCTCCACTCTATGAACCTCTTCATGTGGTTTATCCACATCTTGAGATTCATCTTTGGGAACCAGCAGTTCCTCTTCTGCATGAAAGTCTATCTCCCTCTCAAGCGACAACCACATGGCTTTCCCCTCATCGAATTTTATATCCCGTCACATAACAGTCATCTTACTGTTTAGAAAATACACACGATAATTATGGGGTGTTTCTGTGTACCCCACAAATATCCCAACTTCAGCAGTTGGTTCCATCTTCTTCCTGGCATCCTCGTTCACATGCACAAAAACAGATGAGCCAAAAAAATTTAAATGTGAAACATCAGGTTTCTTACCAGTAAAATATTCTTCAGGTGTACTCAAGCCAAGTACTCTATGAGGACAATGGTTCTGCACATAAATCATAGTATTGCATGCTTCTGCCCACAAATGCAATGGTAGGCCTTGATCATGCAACATTGCTCATGTTGCACCCATGAACGTTTTGTTCTTTCTCTCCGCGACCCCATTTTGTTGTGGGTTATGAGGTGCTATGAGTTCTCTTCGAATTCCTTCTCTGCTGCAGAAGTCTTTGAATTCATTAGAGATGTATTCTCCACCATTA
>JZKD02S0578591.1:912568-929878 GCA_000966675.3 Picea glauca
AAAAAGAGCCTTTGTCCTCTCCTAAAAGTTTTTGAAATTTTGTTAAGGGAGATGAAACCGTTTTCGCAATCCTTTTCTGGTTCTCAAGATCGCTTAATGGCGCGAGAGAAGAGCACACTCAAGATTTTTTACTTGCAATTTCTAGTCCCAAATATGAGCTAAGATGTGATTAGAATTGATGTTCAACTTAGATTTATAAACCAAAGCAAGTCATCCACGTGGCAAAAAGCAAATAAGGGAAAATGATTTTTATCCACCTAAGTGCCTATGTTTGTTTGATTATCCCCTTTATAAGTTGAGGGGTCTAAGTGGTGCAGTATTTAGAGCATGCATATCATCATTCTTAAGAAGGAAAATGATTTTCCCCACATCCAAGACCTTACAATGAAAATTTTATTTCAAATGTGCGGCCTCCTGTGTAGAAAGAGGCGCATATGGCGCCCGCGCGCTGACAGAACTGAAAAACAAAGCGCATACGCGCCCGACGCGCACCTGCGGGGTGGAATACCCGCGCGCCTGTGTCAAAAGTCCGAGAAGAAAAATCCGAATGGATTTCTCTCCAATTTATCTTGAATTGACTGGTTAGCAGGTCGGCAGAGGCCGGTTTGTGAACCTGCAAGTTAATGAAATCAAAAGGAAAGCAAAATAAGCCCAAATGAGGGAGGAATTTATACCTTATCCCGAGCGGAGTCGCCAATCTGTTTGCACCCAATTTATCACTTGATGAGAAAATTAAGAGTGCTTACATGCCCAGTTGGGCTCTGCTAGGCATGACAGTTGTAAGGTAAAAGGTTAGAAAGAGAAAACAATAAAACAATAAACAAAAACAAATTAAAATTAACTAAAACTATGAGCATATGGAAAAATGAAAAACAAATGTAAATGGACCAATATCACCAATGTATAAGCTGATCTGATTGATGAAATCCAAAGACACAAAGAAGAAAGGGGACTTGGGTCCCTTCTTTCTTCAATGGAAGGCTCTTGAGGCCCTCACTGATTGCTCTCCTTACAATGAAAAGATGAAAATGTGGGTGAAATAAATCCAAGCTTATTCACTCAAGTGAGGGGTGAATAGCTCTATGAAATGCAGCTTGTAATGTTTATTGCCAAAGAATGGGTCCTTAGCAATCTCAGAAACATAACAGTATGAAGAATTCCTTGAGAAAATGGTGGTCATTCATGGCTTTTTATAGCCAAGCATTTGGTTATTATGTGACCTATTTTGAATGTGAAAAGGGGCTCTTTAGGGCACAATTAGGTCTTTGACCAGCCCACCATGAGGATTGAGCTCGGATTTGGTGTCAAATCGACTTGGGAGCCGATCCATTAGTGGTTGGGAGGCCGACCAATTTCAATAAATGCGCCGTTTAGCAGGCGCGCGGGTTTTTTGCCCAACATCCGTGCCTTGTGCACATATGTGTGCTTTATACGTTGTTGTTACGCGCATACGCGCGCGCACCCAGATGATGTAAAGCGCCTTTCAAATTTTTGGCCATTTGTATAGTTTTTGACCCTTTTGCAATGATGTGGAATTAATCCTGTGCCATGAATGACTCCAGTCTTGTTTTGACGATGCGGATTTCTTGTCGCCATGTGCGGACGGAATTTCAGTGATAACAATGGTTTTGGGGCAACAAGATTAGATATGGTTCATTGGATCTATTCAAGAAAAGAAAGATACTTCATAGTCGTCGGATCTAGAGAATATGTGCAGTCCTTAAGCACCGAAGTCCTTCGGACTTCTCCCCTCCGACTGTTTTACGATTTTTTTCAAAAAAGAGGCAAAACCCTCGAAGCTCCGAAGCCCCAGAGCGTACCCACGTCGTAGATCATGGGGAAAATTTCCTGACCATTGGATTTGGTGAAATTCATATCTAGGCCATTAGATCTGTGCGCAGGCGAGTGTGAGCCACAAATCTCATGGAAGTTCAGAGGTTCGACACTCCAAGAGAAACGAGTTCTTATGTTTCCTAGGATAAAATCTCATGGAGTCTTGAACTCCAGAGTCAATACATACCATTCACTATTGGAGACATGTGTCCCCAGATTAGCAAGTTTTTGGAATTTCAATGCTCATAAGTTCAGGGGTTGGGTGGCGATCAACAACTAAAACTTATAAAGATCAAAGCCCCGAAGCGCCAGATTCCCAAAACTCTGGAAAAGAATAGTTCAGAAGTTCGACATTTGGGTTTTTTGTAATGTTCTGGTGTGAAATCCTATGAATCCTGAAGTTCCAAAACTCCAGAGAACATTGTTCAATAGTTTGAAAGTTCAGCGTTTGGGTGTTTTGATGTGTTCTGGTGTGAGATCCTCTGAAGTCTCAATGTCCCGAAGTCCCGAAGCATCGTAGTGACTGACATGTTGACGTCACCTAGGTTAATGTGGACCCACTCTAATCATGCCACGTGTCATCTTGTTTTTTGATTTTCGCATACCTTTTGTGCCAATTAGAACTTGAAACATGTCACCTATAGGTTGGCCCATGTGTCATCTTTATATTTTTGACATGTAGCACCCCGTGGTGAGTGATTGCTGATGAGACTCTAGAATTTTGGAGATTTGAAATTCAGGGATATGTGTGTATGTTGTTGTAAGATATTTTGAAGCCTGAAGATCCGGATCCTAGGAGCACAGAAGTAGTTTGTCCATTCAAAGTTCAGGGAAATTTTCATGTTGTGTGGTCCAAACTTCTGAAGTCGAAGTAGGGGAGCATCAAAGTAATGAAACGATAAAGTGCCAACCCGAGAATTCGAAACTTTGGCATTTGGGAGAATTAAAGTGTGATAGTATAAGAACCCCCAAAGTGTGAAGCTCCAAAGCACCAGTCTAGGAGTTTGCCAGTTCGACATTCGAGAGAAGTGTTATTTTATGTTAGCGAATATCTTGAAGCTACAAAGCGGCAGAGCCCCGAAGAATTATCATGCAAGAGTTTGTCAATTAGGCATTCATGAGAAATAAGACTTGAGGTAGTAAGAGATTCTAAAGCCCAATTTTTCGAAGCCCTGAAGTCCCGAATATATGGAAAAGTGTCGTTCAGTTAAGCGCTTGGTCACAGCCCATGGTCACATGAGATTTGGGGCTGAAGAGAAAGGGTTGGTTCCCAAAATGTTTTTTTAAGGACAAAAAGGGGCTTAGAAAAGGATCCCATGGGGTTTTTTATTTGTACAGACCTGCATTGGAAGGAAATCACGGGAGATTGTGAACCTTGAGAGAGGATTCAGAATGGTTCCAAGAACTAAATCAGTTCTAAAAAAGATCACTTGTGTAAGGATCAACCTCACAGAAACGACAATGTTTTTCAGATATCCATAACTTTCTTCTCAAGAATCGGAATTGAGCAAGGGAATAGTCATTCGAAAGATCTTGGATAGTAGAATATAAATGTTCACCTAGAAAATTGAGCTGAATAGTCAATTTATCAGAAAATCAGAAGAAATAACTCTGATGTATTATTAAACTAGAATGGTTCATAATTTCATGAAATTGTTGAATCAATTATTCTAACAGGTTCTGTGATCCAGGTGGATATTGGTGGCCACCCACCTATTCCAATTGGTGCGTATTATCCTTTTTAGCTCAACATGTTCTTATGTACTTGTTTGTAATTGTGGGTTCTACACCTATGGGGATGTCTGAATCCCTACACATATTCTAGGTGAATACGGGTAGCCTCTCACCTAATCTAGTTGGCTCATTTCATATTTTTTCATGTCAGCACATCTTGTTGTACTTCCATGGCCGTTTTGGAGCCCTAAACAGTATTTTTTTGGCTCTCCACAGTCAAAATATAGATAGATTTATATTTTTATGGCGTAATGTGTATCTCCTTGAAAGATATTTTCAACGGGTTATCACGTGCCTAAAATGAAACCCATATGAAAAATTTATGACCCTAGGAAGTTGTGATACCAACTTACCCATAGGGGCCCACATGAATTTTGGCGTTTCACCTCCTAGGGTTAGGTTTTTGGATGTATAGGGTTTTGGCATTCATGAGTAATATCAAAAAGTCCTATGGAGCCTCATTGTCATCATTCTTCTCAGACAGATGCACGTAGCAGCCACAAATCTTCTCAAAGATAGATACCACCATTTGAGCAAGTGTTTCAGTTCTGCAATTTTACAGTTTCATCCTATTTCATTTATTCAATAGAATATATTGTTCATTGGATATCTGTTTTGTTCTTCATATCTCTCTGTTTATTATATTAAGTCTGCTAATCATTTTCTTCCACTCCTAAATCTGAATCAGTGGTATCAAAGCAGACTTCTCTTCATTTGTTTTTCTTCGTGCATGTCCTTGAAAAAATTTGGGTACAAGAAGTTGGGACTTGAAACAATCGAGTCATTTCCAGATTGGTCATGATGATCCATACAAAAACCCATGGGATATGAAAATAAATATGATGGAGTAGGAGATCTTATTAAAAAATTTCTCGAGGAATCCGTCAACCGACAAAGGAACGAAATGATGGACAAATTTGTGCAAATCCTTTGATAGCTGCCCAAAGGAGAAGCATCTTCATCAAGCATCCATGCAATCCCCTTCAAGGTACAGGTAAATTTTGATATTCCATTATGTGAAGGAAAAATAGATGTGGATGTTGTATATAAATGGTTGAATCTACTCGAAGGGTATTTTTCGGTCCACAATTTTTCACTTTTTCACTCCTCAAGGTCATCACCCATGTTAAATACTGGTGGGATACGTACTCTTAGCAAAGGGCCAGAAAGGAATATGCAATATTTATGGTTTCCCCTACATGGGATTCCTTCTGGGATTCCATTAAAGAATAGTACTACCCTGTTGGAAGCTATGAGGACCAGTACACCCAATGGACCACCTTACATCAATAAAGGGACCAGACAGTACCATATTTCACCAATATTTTCCATACCCTATGCACCAAATTGGGTATCAAAGACTCTGAGAGACATATGGTGTTCAAATACCACGACTTTTTGCATAGATACATTCAAATAAAATTGGATTTTCTGGACATTGCCTCATTAGGCACGACTTATAGATACGTTGTCAAGATCGAGAAAAAATTTAAGTAGAAGAGGTGAGAGTTTGGATCTGCGAACTCCTCTTAGCCGAAGTAGGGAAAAGGAGGCCCCAACCCACACAGAAAGGGACCGAGATAAGATGGAAAATCTTAGGAAAACTAGTCTAAGCCACAACACAAGAAGGGAAATGAGAAGATGAAGAAGGACATGAGAAAATGGTATGAGTACCATAAAATCCATTGGCACAACACTGAATATTGTATCTCCAAGAATTCACTCGTGTATGAGCTAAAGGATTTCGAGTTAGAGGTTGATTTTGATACGGAATCGAATCCAGAAGGAGGGAAGAAGATCATCAATGTTGAACCCAATATCATTGTCACTACCACCAAATTTCAGCCAAGCGAACCAGAAGAACCAGAGGAATGGGAATGCCTCTTTCACTCCCAGAAGTGGGTAAAGGGGGCTTCCCTTCATTTCATTGTCAATATAAGAAGTCAGAAGAGCCTGATCTCAGCAGAGGTCATCAAGCAACTTGACCTATCAATGAAACCACACCCATAACCCTACACCATCAGTTGGCTTTTCCAAGGAAGAGATCTATGTGTCATCCAACAATGTCATCTTCCCTACGACATCAAGCCTTTCAAAGATGAGGTATTGTGTGATATTTCTCCCCTTGAATTTTGTGATGTTATTTTAGGAAAACCATATTTATGGAAGCGTCATGTTTTCTATGAGTCTAGACCTAACAGTGTTATTATTAATTTGGGTAGACAATTGTATAGGATACCAGAGATAGTGTTTCCTACCGCTATTTCTTTAATCTCTGCTAAGCAATGTAGTAAGGTCATTTCACAGACTAGAAAGTTCATGTTCTTTGTGATCCATGCTCATAGTAAGTAGAAGGTTTTCACCACATCTATGGGCTCTACACAGATCCTCTCTTTGCAACAGAAGAAACTAGATGGGATCATGGAAGAATATAGAGACATCTTCTCCTCACCCACTGGGGTATCGATGCACTACCAAGTAAAGCATCCAATTGATCTAACCCTGGTGAACCTATACCTAATGGACCGGTCTATCATTTCTCGTTCATGGAAAATGAAAAACTTAGGCATCATATTCAAGAGCTTCTTCAAAAGGGGCACATCAGACCCAGCTCCTCCCCTTGCAGAAGCCCGATTGTACTGGTGCATAATAAGGATGGGACTTGGGGACTCTTCATTGATTACAGAGCCTTAAAAAAAATCACATTCAGGAACCGATACCAAATTCCAAGGATTGATGAACTTCTTTACCAACTCAAGGGGGAAAATTTCTTCAACAAGATTAACCTAAAGTCTGGCTATCACCAGGTTCCCATCAAACCAACTCATGTATGGAAGAAAACCCTAAAATCTAAAAAAGGTCTCTTTGAATGCTTGGGCATGCCCTTTGTCTTAACAAATGCACCCACCACTTTCATGAGGTTGATGGATGATGTATTGAGACCCTTCACCAACTCTTTTGTGGTGGAATATTTGGATGAAATCCTCATCTTAAGAAGAACTTGGGAGGAGCACATGCATCATATTCAACAGGTTTTGAGCACTCTATGGCAACACAAGCTATATTCCAACTCAGAAAAATGATCTTTTGTCATGAACGGGGTCCAATACGTGGGCTACATTGTTGATGAGCATGGGGTACATGTTGATCCAGTGAATATACAAGTCATTCATGACTGGTCAACCCTGACCAAACTAACTAAGCTTTAGAGATTATTGGGACTAGCCAAATTCTACTGACGGTTCATGTTGGGATTCTCCCATATTACATGGGCCCTCAACCAGGTGACCAAGGGTGGTGGCAGAGAAAATTTCATGTGGGGGAAGAAACAACAATGATCATTTGATGATATGAAGCATCACTTGTGATCATCTTTAGTACTCTCCTTTCCTTATATGAAACAATCATTCGAGATTGAGACTGATGCATCTGACTATAATGTAGGCACAGTTCTCACTCAGCATGGTCATCTGGTGGCATACCATAGTGAGAAACTCTCATATATTGTCTGGAAATACCCCACCTATGACAAGGAAATCTATTCTATTGTACAAGATTGTTGTCAATGGAAAAATTACATTATGGGAAATGAGATGATCATCCACACTAATCACAAGCCTATATAGTTCATACAGACACGGGGAAATTGCAGAATCACTGCCATCAGAAGTAGTCCACCTACCTACAGTAGTTCCATATCAACATCAAGTATAAGACAAGGATCTCAAATCATGTCACTGACTTCCTTAGTCAATCTCCTGTGACTGCACTCACGACTGTGCTCCACTCCTATGGAGATGAGGCATCTGACTGCCCCCAACTTTATCAACAAGATTCAAACTTTGCCACCACCTATCATCTCTTGGGTACATGCGCAAATGTCACTGATTTTCACATTCATGATAGACTATTATGTCATCTAGGCCATCTCTATGTTCCTACAAGTGAGTTTGCAAAGATGATTTGGGAAGCCCACTACAGTCAGATGGCAGGGCATTTTGGAATGGAGAAAATTGTGGTCATTCTTCAGAAACATTTTTACTGGCCAAAACTACAACAGGACGTCAGAAAGTATATCATATCTTGCACTTCATGTGTCATTGCCAAGCTATCCATCAAGAATAAAGGCTTATACACCCCTCTTCCTACTCCCTATAACCCTTGGGAATCCATCTCAATGGATTACATGCCTGGCCTTCCGTCCACCAAGCAAGGCAATGAATGCATATTTGTGGTCGTTGTCAGTTTTTGAAGATGTCCATCCTCATAGCCTACAAGAAGAATATCATAGTGGTAGATACTTCCAATATCTTCTTCAAACGAGTGTGGGTCCATTTTTGGATACCACAAACCATCATCTCCAACTGGAACAACAACTTCCTCAACATATTTTGGTCGAGTCTCTGGTCACTTTTGGACACCAAGCTCACTAAATCCACTTCTTTCCACCCCCAAATAGAAGGAAAAACATAGTTCGTCAATTGAGTGACTATGCACATCTTGCGCATTTACAACTCTAAGAATCCACATACATGGGATGAGAGTCTCCCCTATGTTCATCACAATTACAAAAGGGATCTCCATAGCTCCACCGGACATAGCCCATTTCAGGTGGGGCTGGGATTCCAACTCTTGGGTCCCATTTATGTTTCACTGCCTCTTTCCACCACCTAGAAAGGCTCTTCCAATGTTCAGTCTGAGACTGACAAAGCCACCATATTCATTGAGTGGATTCATTACATCTTCCAACAAGTCCAGGATATTTTGCACAAATCTAATGCTAAGTACAAGCAACGCCATGATCAACAAAGGGTATCGCACTAGTTTAAGGTTGGAGACAAATTTTGGTTACATTTGTAGAAGGAGCGTCTCACAGGGCCCCATAGGAAGCTCCACCCACTTCACTATGGTCCTTACACTATCACCAAGGTTGTGGGTAGCAATTCTTTTGAGCTCAACACTCCACCCTTCCTTAGTTTACACCTAATGTTCAATGTGGACCTCCTTCATCCATATTTTCCACCATTATTGGACACCTCCAAGATAACAGAATAGTTGCAACCAACAGATCTTAACTCTGACTGCATGGAACAAGAATTCATTGATCATGTAGTGGACACATAGTTCAAGGGCACTCGCCAGTAGAGGATCCAACTTTATCAGGTTGTCAAGGAAGGGGAGCTTCTACACCAAGGAAAGTGGCTCACCCGGGGAAAAATCCAAAACACTTTTCCTCACCTGACGGGAGAACTCAATGAAATGGAGACCATTTCTTCCTAAGGGGGGAGAATTGATCCAAGTGGATATTGGTGGCCACCCACCTATTCCAACTGGCTCCTCTGGTTTGTTTTAGTTCAACACATTCTTTTTTACTTCTTTGTAATTGTGGGTTCTACACTTCTAGGGTTGTTTGAATCCCTACACATCTTCTAGGTGGGTACCGATGGCCTCTCACCTAATCCAGCTATCTTATTTCATATATTTTCATGTCATCACATCTTGTTGTACTTCTAGGGCCATGTTGGAGCCCTAAATAGTATTTTTTTAGCTCGCCATAGTCAAATTGTAGACGAAGTTAGAGTTTGATGGAATAATGTGTACTTCTCTAAAATAACTTTTCCAACAGGCTATCATGCACCTAAAACAGAGGTCGTATGCAAAAGTTATGACCCTGGGAAGTTGAGGTATCAACTTACCCATAGGGTCCCACATGAATTTTGGTGTTTCACCTCCTAGGGTTAGTTTTTTGGATGTCTAGGGTATTGGAATTCATGAGTAATATCAAAAAGGACTTTGGAGCCTCATTGTAATAATTTTTCTCAGACGGATGTGTGTAGTAGCCACATATCTTATCATAGATAGATACCACCATTCGAGCAACTGTTTCAATTCTATAGTTTTACAATTCAGCCTATTTCATTTTTTCAATAGAATATATTGCTCACTGGATATCTACTTTGTTCTTCATATCTTTGTGTTTATTGTATTCAGTCTAGTAATCAGTTCGTTTCGCTCCTAAATCCATATCATTATGTCGGTTGCACATTTTTACAGAGCTAACAACTGCTAGATTATAATAGGATCATGACATAGTGTAGAGGTATGGAAGAGACACAGGGAGCTTATAGCCAAGATAATGAGATCTGAGGGATGGATTTCCATATGGGTATTGAAGGAACAAACTCAATTGGACATGGAGAAGGAAAGGAAGAAAGCATGAACTTTCCGAAGATAATTAAAAATTTGCAAAAAGATGTCCAAGGTCATAAAGTTGATAATGAAAATATTATGAAATCCAAGGAGCAGTAGGAGGACTTCAACATAAAGTTAATGTAGTAAAAAACAGGAAGTCACGGATCTCCTGATGATAAAAGAAGAACGAGTGTTAGAAAACATCACCATCACTCCCCAAGTAATTCCAATAGGAGATCACACAACTACTCAAGTCCATCCCCTATCAGGAAGAATCAGAAGAGGTATGGGGTGGATGACCTGCGAGGAGAAATGAACAAAATAAAACCTCCTACATTTGATGGTGAGGACAAGAAGGATTAATATGTAGAGACATGGTTGCTAGGCATGAGAAAGTATTTTTTATTAAATAATTATTATTCACATGAAGAAGGAAGAATTGATATCTATTAGCTCAAGGGAAAGGAATCCATGTGGCGAGACCAACTTGTGCAAGTGTAGCACATTAAAGAGAAAAATGTTACTTGGAAATAATTCAAGAAGTATTTTCAAAATAAATACTTGACTAAGAGATATTATGACAAGAAAATGAAGGAGATATTTAAACTCAATCTTGGAAGTATGACCATAGATGAATATGAAAGAAGGTTTTTATAACTGTTAAAGTATGTCTCCTTCATCACGGATAATACAATTAACATTTAGAGGTATTTGAGTGGGCTGGCATCCTTCCTAAGTGAAAAGATAGAATATGATGATACCAAAAATTTGGAGGATACCATAAGGCAAGCTAAATTCCTATATGATCAGCGTAAAGGAAATCCAACCTTCCACAAATCTTGGGAAGACAAGAAGAAGTTCAAGGTGGAAGATAGGAAGAAGGGGATTAAGCCACCATTCTTTAGAAATAGTCCTCGGGGACAACCAACATCTAGAGAGCCTAGAACGATTGAGACAGGGGGGAAAAGGCCAAGGCAACCACCTATTCAATGTTGGGGTTTTAATGGATATCATAAGTATAGAGATTGTCCTCACAAAAGTGAAAAATTGAGAGATTTTCACAATGTGCAACAAGATGAAATAGTTCGGGACATGGGCATAAATGTACCCAGGATCTATGCATCCCTGGACAATAAGCAATCAAAGTTTCAGTCACATATGATTGAAGTGGAAGGTATGATCAACAACCAAACCATTTCTATTTTAATTGATTCAGGATATAGTGATAGTTATATATATCTTAAGATGGTGGAAAGATTGCATTTTCCAAAGAGAAAGAATGGAAAATATTGGTTGGTGAAGTTGGCTACCAAAGCCAAAAGAAAATTTATTGAAATGGTTAAGTCATGTCCTATGGACATGAATGGACTGAACACCAGGGAAGATTTGAAAATATTTCCTTTAGGTTCCTATTATCTTCTAATTGGGATGGATTGGTTGGACCAAAACCATGCTATCCTAGACTATCATAACAAGGAATTTACTTTCTTGGATGGGGAAGGGAAACCAAGGAATGTACGGGGAATTACCAGGGAAATAACTATCAGAGAAATCTCAATAATGAAAATGAAGAAAAGTTACAAGAAATGGTTTCAAATATTTGCAGTTCATATGGAAGAGACACCTAAGGATAAGGTGTCAAATATTGAATATTATGTAGTCCTAAAAGTGTTTGAAGATGTGTTTAAAGAAATACCAGGATTACCCCCTAAGAGAGAAACATATTTCTCTATAAATATGATGCCTAGAGTAGCTCTAGTATCCAAGACACTTTATAGGATGAATACACCAGAAATGAAGGAGTTTCAAATGTAGCTTGAAGATCTTCTGAAGAAGGGGTATATATGCCCAAGTTTGTCACCTTGGAGTGCCCCAGTTTTATTTGTGAAGAAAAATGATGGAACTTTGAGACTCTACATGGACTTCAAACAGTTGCACAAGGTAACTATGAAGAATAAGTATCATTTTCCAAGGATCAATGACCTATTTGATCAGTTGAAGTATGCAAAAATATTCTCAAAGATTGATCTCATGTCAGGTTATCATCAAGTAAGAATTAAATAAGAAGGCATCAACAAGATTGTTTTCTGAACAAGGTATGGTCATTATGAGTTCACAGTGGTTCCATTCGGGTTATCAAATGCACCAGCTATCTTCATGTGTTTAATGAATGGTATTTTTAGAGAATACTTAGATAAGTTTGTCATTGTCTTTTTGGATGAGATTATTATATATTCCAAGTTGGAAGAAGAGCATGAGAAACACTTGAACATGGTATTACAAGTAATAAGGGAGTATCAGTTGTATTCCAAATTGAGCAAGTGCTCATTTTATTAGAACCAAGTTCATTATTTAGGGAATATCATATCTGAGTAAGGGATAGAAGTGGACCCTGAAAATATTGAGGCCATTAGAGGATGGTCAACACCTAAGAATGTGACAGAAGTAAAATCCTTCATGGGCCATACAGGCTACTACAAAATATTTATTGTAGAATTCTCAAAAATTGCACACCCGATCACTTCCTTGCAAAAGAAGGGAGTGAAGTTTCATTGGACATTAGAGCGTGAAAAGAGTTTCCAACACTTGAAGAAATTATTAACCAGTGCTCCAATACTAAGGATTGTTGATCCAAATGAAGACTCCATTGTATGCACAGACGCATGTAAAGAAGAATTTGGTGGAGTCCTCAGTGAAAATGGGTTTGTTGTATGTTATGAATCAAGGAAGTTGAAGGAGCATGAAAGGCATTATTCCACTCATGATTTGGAGTTGGAATCCATAGTGCACACCTTGAATAATTTGAGACACTATGTAACACACCCACTACGAAAATCAAAATTTTCATCGATTTCTCGCGGATCAAAATCCCCGAAATACTCACGGGGGCCTAACATCAACTAGTTCCTCATATATTCACCTCCATGTGGTTGTGGGTCAGGACTATGAGCTGAACCAGTATGGCGTCTCTTCACACTTTGCAACTCAGTGCTACCAGAACGTCGAGTCTTTCGACTCTGCAAACCCCAAATCTCGAAAACAGTGAAACGCTAAACCCCGACAGGGCTAGCGAGTGACAAGTTTCCCGCTTGGGGTCTTGCCCATGTGAACCTGCTCCATTTCCACGCGCTTAAGCCAGCCAGGCGCTTATCGGATTTTTGCAATTCAGGGAATTGTGATGCATGACTTCTACCTTTTCCCATTCAAATCCCTGAAAATTCTGAGGTCTCCAAAGTTTCCCTCCAAAGGGAGATCGATGGCCGCAAGTCTCCCCTGATTCAATGGTATCGATCCTTCAGGGGTTTCGGTATTCGGGAGTTCAAAATGCAATGACTCCAAGACTCTTTGTCATTCAAATATCTGAATTTCGTTATGGGAATTCGTGTAAGAGATCGATGGCTCTTAAGAGTGTGGATCCAATGGTCCATGGGATTTTGGGACTTTTCCCTGAACTTTGACCACTCACCACGCGTCTCCTTTGATGGACGGTCTATATTCCTTCATCTCTTGCAAGGGTAAAAAGGGTTGTGGAATTAAGGTCTACATCTCCTCCTCGAATCTAATGGTCATTATAAACCTTGGAATCTTCGAGAGGATCTCGCGACACGTGGCCTCCGTTAATCGGACAGTCCTTGTTATTTCGTGATTTCGCGACTTGTGACCCCCAGTGACATAGATCCTCTATCAATTTGAATCCTCGGTATCCGAAATATCGATGGACTCTCAATATCCGCCATGTGTCCTCCATGGATGGATGGCTCAGATCTATTTCAGAACTTTCATTGTGAAATTTCCCGACCTCTCGTCATCAGGACTTCCGGAATCCCGAAGTCCGAAATCCTGATACCAACTCCTCTTTTGGGACTTTCTCCTCTATTCACGAGGGCTTAACCCTCATGCATCTCCTGAAAGATCCAATGACTGTTGTGTTTTCTAACTAATATCTGATGGCTCAGATCTTTCCCACACTGTGCACTCTCCCACTGCTCCCTGGACCTTGAAAAACCAACGGTCCAGATACTCCCACTGACCTTGGGGGTCTACGGTCCCGATTTATTCACTACTCATGAAGATAAAGGAAAACGGGTTAAGGCATTTAACGCCATCATTTCTTCCTCCAATCTAGTGGTCATGAATGACCACAGATATTCTGACGAGATCTCGTCCGCCAATCGATTCTTATCTGCACGCTCTTGTTTCGGGATTTTGCGGGTCGAGGTTTCGGGACTCGCGAGTGCAAGAAAACTCACACCGAGATAGTCCGGGTGCCGAAACACCGAAAGGTTGAGGTATACGAAGACCATTATCCCTCACACAAGGTTTTGAGACTTAACCTCTAACATCCTTCTTCAGGTCCTCAGGTAATTTACACCAGGTTTTTGAAGACCAGACTGGAAGGTCTTCTTTAAGGTAAGGGAGTGGTCTCAAAAGGATGCCTTTGGAAGGAAATCTATCCAAGGCATCAGGTAGGAAAAACACAGGAACAATCTCCCAAGAGCAGACTTGAAGTCTGACTTAGATCGGTAAGCAATTCGTAAACCATAAGCCTTGCGTGGTCTTTCCATTATAAGCACACAACCACCATTTCTGGTCAAAACACCACACAGCCAGTCTTATACTCAAACCATTCATAAATTGCATATATTAGGAACATACATATTAGAATATAAACTTCAAGATACAAGATATAAAACACTTATCAGAAATAACACCAGGTGTGATTGCAACTGCTGAGAGGGGCGCTCATTTCCACCCAACCGTAGGCTCAGCAACTCCCAACGGATTTACCACTAGCCACCCCCGAGCTGAGACCACGATGTTGCAAGACTGCGTCTCTGTTTTCCAGTGATCGAGAACGAAGGTTACTCTCCTTCTTCTCTGCTATCACTCACTCTATATTTTCCAGAGTTCTCTTCCTCTTTCCCTCGCATCTTCCCTTGATCTCCCACACTTCCTGCCTTTTCTCTATTCGGCGAGGTTGCGTGTGGCACGATTTTCCTCACAGTGGTCAGGTATGAGGACTCTATAGATGGTTGGTTCACCCCCATCCCTCATTACTCATGAGGAGCCCTTTACCTACCAATTCTGACGAGTCATTTAATTCGGGGCCAGTGAGCCGCTCTTGGTTCTCCGGGCCAGTGAAGTCCAAATACGGTATTGGTTTCGGTGGAAGTTAACGCCACCATTCCAGGTGCCTTCCACCACCTTTCAGCAGTCCTGCAATATATATTCATAATATTATTCACATTCATCGACCTTTTTCACAAGGTCCATTCACATCACACATTCACATTTTTGGGTTTCCCACAGTTCTTGGCCAGTATAGTTATTTTTACAAATTGGGGGAAAGAGGGTATTACAATTCCCTCCCCCTTGAAAGAACATCATCCTCGATGTTCTTATCTATCAACATGACATGCATGTACAGAAGTAAACAAAATTGGATATGCATGTCTCATGGCATCCTCCATTTCCCATGTAGCCTCATCTGGGCCAAAATGTATCCACTGAACCTTGACCTGTGCAATGGTTCGGTTCCGGAGCGGGGTTTCCTTTCTGTCCAATATGCATTGGGGTTCTGGTATAAATTCTCCCTCCGACTCCACCTGGATCACAGACCAGTCAATTATATGATTAGCATCATGTACATATTTCTTCAATAATGGAACATGGAAAACATTATGTGCTTTTATTGCGGGAGGAAGTGCTAGCCTATAGGCTACAAGTCCCACTCTATCTAGAACCTCAAAGGGTCCACAATACCGAGGTCCCAACTTGGCACAAGCTCCCATTTTCAGGGAAATCTTCCTGGGCCTAACTCTGAGATATACATGATCTCCTGCTTTGAACTCTCTTGGAGTTCTCTTTTGGTCGGCATAACTTTTATGTCGGTTCTAAGCGACCTTCAGGTTTTGTTTTATCTGAGTCACCTGTTGTTCCATTTCTTTCAACATGTTGGGTCCAAAATAAATCTTGTTTATAGGATTACTCCAACTAACTAGAGTGTTACATGGTCTACCATAGAGGACTTCGAAGGGACTCATCTTTAAGGATGCTTGGTAGCCGTTGTTGTAGGCAAATTCTACCAGTGGTAGGTAGTCTTCCCACTTCTTGGGTTGATGCATTACATGCATTCTTAGCATGTCTTCAAGTATTTGATTCACTCTTTCTGTCTGTCTGTCGGTTTGAGGGTAATAAGTGGTGCTAAACAACAACTTGGTCTCTAAACCGGCCAACAGTGACTTCCAAAAGTTGGAAGTAAATTTTGTATCTCTATCAGACACGATCTCTTTCAGCATACCATGCAGTTTGAATATCTCCTTCATGAATACCTAGGTGATATCGATTTCTTTGCAAGTTGATTTGACAGGGATGAAATGAGCAGACTTGCTCAAATTATCCACCACTACCATAATGGCATCGTTCTGTTTGGTTGAGGTTGGTAATCCAGTGATGAAATCCATGGATATGGTTTCCCATTTCCATTATGGGATTGGTAAAGGTTGCAATAATCCTGTTGGGTGTCGATGTTTTGCTTTAACCTGCTGGCACTCTATGCATTTGGCTAAGTACTCGGCTATGTCTTTCTTCAATCTAGGCCAATTAAATTGTTTCCTGGTGGTAGTGATCATTTTCTGGTATCCTGGATGACCAGTATAGGGTCTTTTATGTAGTTCATCCATAATGAACCTCTTCAAGTCGTCACAAATTGGAATATACAGTCTATTTCTGTAAGTGAGCAGACCTCCTTCGATCATCTGGTATCCTTCATATTTTACCCCAGTGGGCTCTTGGTGTTGGTATGAGATCACATTCTGGACAAATGGATCTATTTCTTGTGCATTTCTGATTCTTTCCTTGACATCTGTCTCGCAGGTGCTCACTGCTTCCAGGTGAATTGTTTTCATACTTATGCTAAGGGCATCATCTACCCTATTTTCCTTTCCTTTAATGTGTATGATTTCAAAATCAAACTCGCTAAGGAGGGCCATCCACCTAGCTTGTCTAGCATTGAGCTTTTGTTGATCAAATAGGTATTGCAATCCACAGTGATCTGTCATAAGTACAATTTTTCTTCCCAGGAGGTAATGCCTCCACATTTTCAAGACATGCACTATGGAAGCCAGCTCTAGATCATGGGTCACATAGTTGACTTCATGCTCGTTCAATTTTTGGGATTCATAGCAGATCACACTTCCTTTCTTCATAAGGACTCCTCCGAGCCCTTCCTTATAGGCATCTATGCACACGAGGACGTCATCTTCTGGATTGACGATTTTCAACACGGGTGCATGGGTCAGTAGATGTTTCAGGGTTTGAAATCTTTCTTCACATTTCCATGTCCATAGGAATTTTGTCCCCTTCTTCTGGAGGGCAGTGATTGGACAACCAATCTTGGAGAATTCTTTTATAAATCTCCTATAGTATCATGCTAGTCCCATAAAGGATCTGATGTCTGAAACATCCTTTGGGGTAGGCCATTCCATGATAGACCTGATTTTGTCAGGGTCTACCACTACTCCTTCTTCAGAGAGAACATGGCCTAAGTAA
>JZKD02S0578591.1:940311-964758 GCA_000966675.3 Picea glauca
GTAAACTCATATTGGAGGAAAGAAAATTTTGTGACATTCCGTGCTAAATTTTTTTTGAATACAAAAGTTGATCACAAGATGGTAAAACAACACTCCTAAGGAAGTATGATCACCATTGACATAGATCAAGGAGAAAGAGCAGTCAACTATTGAAAAATTAGTTGCAAAATATACTGTCAAAACACAGTCCCAATCGTCCAACCAACTAGACAACAAAACAACACGAGCTAGTCGTTGAGTCGACTAGACAAGAATGCACCAATATAATCAATTTCTTACAATCCAACAATATCTATAACAGGTGCAATGAGTATAAGTACAACTCCCAACAATATATCCGAACATGGTTCAGTGAGTCTTAGAAAATCCAAGCACATCAGTTGGGTTTACACATCATCAACTTCAATTACTCCCCCCCTTAAACACTATTGAGAGGTCAAAGAATCCAAAACACTTCGTCGAAACAGACTAATCAATGAAAATTAGTAAGTCGAAACAAAACTTCACCTGCAATGATAAAAAATTCCATGTTTGCAGAAAGGGAAGGTGTAGGAAACAACAACAATACCCTGTCCATTTTTTCCAAGTCCTCCTCCAGTATATCCCATCATGCTAAGCAGTCGAGATCATATACATGTAGTGTATTTTTCAAATCTAAGTGAAACAACACATGATCAGTTTCAAAGCATAAATAAACCAATATATTTATTATAAACAAAAGTACTGCGTGGAGAATAAATGGGTGAGCTTGGAAGCTCAACAACATCAATATTCTTCTCACAAACAACTAGACTAGCCACAAGGGTGGAAGAAGAAACAGGAGCTCAACAACATTAATCTTCTTCCCAACAGTTGTCTCAATACTTTGTTTTATAGTCTACAAGCTTTAAAGATTTTCAACCTTCTCAGTCAGCTGCAACAATATGGCATCATAATCTTCCTTCAATGTTTAATATTCATCACACGATTATTGTCTTCTTGAAGAGGAGCAACTTCTTCACAAATCTCATTAACGAAGGCCTGGAAGTGGAAAACCTCACGAGTCAGCTAGGTATTTTCTTGTTTTGTGGTGGAGGAACACCACAAAACAAGAGGCATACAATATAAAAGGCCAGACAGTTTGTGTGATGAGTAGTTATATTAGGGTATCCATGCACGTGCAGGTCGAGAACTCAGTTGCCTCTGATTGGCGTCCAGTCCAGCCACGCTCTCGTACAAAGGGAAGGTCGAGAAAACTTCAATTGGTCAAAACCAAGTCCGTCGGATCCCTTCACGTCGGATCTCTGCGTCAAGTTGACCGAGAATCCTTTCAAGTCGAGTGGACAAAAGGTGGTTAGAGAGGTGCACCCAGGTCAAGTCGAACTGTGGAAAAATCCAGCACCAAATCCTTCACTTCGACGAGTTGAGTCGAGCTCATTGGTTCAGTAAGTCAAGGGTTTCAGTGGAAACCAAGTCAGGTCTAACTTTCTTGATGTTTGAACAAAATATCAAGTCGATAAGTAGCGCACACCAGTCGATAATAGATCTGTCAACGTCTTGGTCGAGGAAGGAAACAAGTCGAATATTCCAACTCAAAGAACAAAAGGAGTAGGGTTTCAGTGGAGGCTGCAACACCAAGTCAACAGGTTTCCTTTATCAGTCACATGACTCCTTGGTTTAGGGTTTCGTTTAGTCAGGTTGAAACCTGGAGTCTAGTACCCTCAAATTTTAATTGATTACATGTATATGTAAATTTAGGATTCATCATAACGCTGAGCAAGAAAAGTTTTTGTAGTTGCTAGTTTTTTTCAATTTTATTTGATTGGTCATTGCATACAAGTTAATGGAGTCATGCATAGCAATATAAATTTTCTATTTTTAAATCTTACCTGGGACATTGTGTTAACTTTTTTCGTTTGCAAATCCATGAAATAGATAACCTGGAAAAAAATCAATGATGGTAGTTATCTTATTCGGAGTTCAATGGTTTGCAATGCATTCGCACAATAGAAGAAAATTATTGGCCGAAGTTTATGGGAAAAATAATTTAAAAAATAAATCTTACAAAATAACTGGGGAAAATTGCATTGAACACTTGTATGGTTTTTTCCAAATTTGCAATCATGGAACCAAAGCAGGAAACTTGTGGACACTTTTATCCTTGTATAAATTTTAGTCAAAACCTATGCAATTCACTAGATTTTTTGTTTTCTATTTAAATTCCATATGATTATGGACATATGCCCAACAAATTCACTAGATTTTTTGTTTTCTATTTAAATTCCATATGATTATGGACATATGCCCAACAAGTAGGTTGTCTTATGCAACTTTGTGCAACTAGTCATACACAATACACTCTGGACTAAGAGAAATATCTGAGTCAATGCAAGAATAAAACATGGTGTTTTTTTATTGAAGTTTGATTGCATTTGCTTCTATATAGACCAATTAGAATATTGTTTTTAGTGTTTATTTGTGAAACATTTATCATAAACACTGTAGAAATAGGAATAAAATTCATTCAAACCAACTTGCTTAAATCAATAATAAGTACATTGATGATTTCATTCACGCCATAATCCATAAACAAGCATCAAAATGAATAAGTTCATTTTTTATTCAAAATATTTACTATATGTTCTATCCTTATTTGCACTAAATGAAAATGTTGAAAACTATATTCAAACAATCAGGGAAATATACAAGTGTATATCAATATCTAAAAGAAAAATAGATGTGCTTGTGATTTGTTGTTTAACGATAGTGAAAAATTGTTTCTAGCATCAATTTTGATACTATCAATAGAGATGCATATTGTGTTTTCAAACAACATCAAATTTGTTAAATATATCAAATTTATTTTACAAATTCCATGCCAACGAAAATTATGGAAGCATCAAATCACAAAATGTGTTTCAATTGCAATTTAGTTGTAGTAACAATATATCAATGTTGCATTGTAACATGACCAGTAATATATAAACATCTAGTCCAATGTTCATTAAAATTTTGACACTAAAGAATTGCAAAATTGCAACACAACAACACTGCAATGCAAACAATGTCCAATAAATACTTTGGACTCAAAATGTACATACATTGCACATGTTATTGTTGGTATTTAATAATTATACAGTAAATATGTATATACAATGTATATGTTATTATGTATAAACATTTAGGTCAATATAAAATAATAACTAAATTATAGTTATTGCACATGTTATTGTTGGTATTTAATAATTATACAGTAAATATGTATATACAATGTATATGTTATTATGCATAAACATTTAGGTCAATATAAAATAATAACTAAATTATAGTTATAGTATTTGTACAAAGAAATAAAAAATAAATAGATAGAAATGATTGCACATGCATGATGGCACTATCTTCATTCAATTCCTATCCCACATGCAGCACCACACTGTCTTCATTTAATGTAAATTTTCCATGCACTCGAAAATCGTACAACATATAAACAATTTTTGGTTTCGTTTGCAAATATATTTTATATTTCATTTCTATCGAGCCGGGAAGTAGCTCGTGTAGTATAGGTTCCTTGGTGGTGCATTGCAGATTATTGTTTTCAATTGCATGTATAAAAATGCTTAGGAAATGATTATATATAAAAGGGCATTTCTGATTACATCTTAGGTAGTTAAACATTGCATTTTTTTATCAAAGTAGATGCTCCTGCAAGAGTTACAAATTGCACAGACACATTCAAATGGAGTTAAATATGCATTTGTTGTTATCATTGTACCTTTGACCTATTTATACAATACAGATCTTAATAATTTAGGTTATATATATATATATATATATATATAGAGAGAGAGAGAGAGAGAGAGAGATTCAAATAATATTGTACATGATATTTGTAGAAATAGTTGTTAATGTATACTTACAATGTTTTTCGAGCCCGTTAGTTTTTTTAGATATTTGACTGCTTATGTTGTGAGTTCTTTTATAAATGGCCATTGTGTTGTGTTGTTTAGAACACCTTTTATTTTGCATCCCTCCTCTTTGTTATATTTTTAAATAGAAAAATGGGAAATTTCCATGTTTGTAATTGTTGTTCCAGTGAAGCAAAGAAATGTCCATATGTCTCGAACAGCTGCAACTGATACATAAAATATTGTAATTGTCATATAGCTTCACCTAAGATATATTAGCATATAAATGATACGCAATTGACAATGGAAAATCATATCATTGTTTTTTCATCTTCTGTGTTCCCATATTTTATATGCAAATTGTATTGTGATCCAACTTTTCTAGCGAGGGTGACGACAATTTGAATAGTTTTGATTGGATACATCTATGTATTATTTGAAAATTTCTTGAATGTTGTGTTTGGTATGAAATTGTATTCTTTTTAGTTTGGAAACATTTTATCAATGACCCTTGATTCAAGTATCAATATAACATGATCGCAATCACCACGGTCATAGCCACATTTTGGTATAATTTTGAAATTCATAATAGATATTTCAACTCTAGGAAAAATATTTTTCTCATGTCTTTCAATGAGGTGTGAAGGAACAATAAATGTAACTTTCATCATTCCATTTCCATATGTCATGTCAACACACAATATTTTGCACGATCTATTGGATTTATCTAAATACGTGTTGTAAACAACCATCATGTCTCCAATGAATACTTCTCTAGTTCCACGATTGTTCAAGTCCTCTATTGAGACAATAGGCCAAGTTGTATAGTTGCATCATGGCATAGAAATCAAATAAAAATAAGCAATATGTAAAACAGTGTCAATGTATTTCTTTCCCAAATGCAAAATCTACATTTTTATATACATACCTTCTCAATTGCTCCTATTGCACATGGATAGTTGCTTCACCTTTTCCTGTCACACTTGACTCTCCAACCTTGATTGTTTCAATTCCAGGTATACCTATTTCGATTGAACTGAACATAGAGATTTGCAAATTGCATAAACACCAGATGTTATTTGTTTATCATGCTTACAATTGATCCGGATTTATGAGAGGGACGAAATGAAACCACATTTTTATAATATTAACACAGAGACATAGTGAAAAATAATAGCAATACAGTGAAACTTGACTTCTATTAAATAAGAAATATGTTGAAAACTATAAAATGTAGACTGAAACAAGCTTGCTAGAATTGTGGTATCTTATCTCTGAGAAGAGATGTGATGGCTATGCTCATTCACAAGAATATGAGTACAATGAGGATCTAAAGGAATTTTTACAATAAAAATGAATTCCAAAACCCTAGACATCCAAAAACCTAACCCTAGCAGAGGAAGCCCCAAAATTCATGTGCACCCCATTGGGGTAAGTTAGTACAGCAACTTCCTAGTGTTGTAACTTTTTCATATGATCTTTGTTTAGGACGAACGATAGCTCGTTGGAAAGGTATCAATGAGGAGATTCATTTTGGGGGATCAATTAAATCCTTATGTTGTCATTTAGGTTCTCTATCATGAATAAAATATGTTTATGCCCTCAAAATGGCCCTAGAAATTCGGGACCTGAAAAACTATTAAAAATAGTAAATTGCCAAAAGACAGTTTTGAGCCAGTTGGACTAGATGGGTGGCCACCAACATTCTCTTGGATCAATTCTCCCCCATTAGGAATCAATGGTATCCATTGCGTTGAGCTCCCACATCAGATGAATAAATTTATGTTGAATTTGGCCCCAGGTGAGCCACTTGCCTTGGTGTAGGAGCTACCCTGCTTTGACAACCCAATAAAGTTGGATCCTCTATCGGTGAGTTCCCTTGACCTATGTGTCCATGATTCGATTAGTGGATGCATGTTATGTGTATTCAGGGTTGATCTTTATTGTTGTCAACTATTTTTCTATCTCTGAGGTGTCCAATAATGGTGGAAAATAGGGTCAAAGGCGGTCCACATTGAATACTGGGTGCAAGCCAAGGAACGAGGGAATGTTGAGCTCAAACGTATTGTCACCCATAACCTTGTTGATGGTGTAAGTTCCATATCGAAGTGGATGAAGCTTCTAATGAGGCCATGTCAGGAGTTCTTTCTCCAAGTGCAACCAAACTTTGTCTCCCACCTGAAACTGGTGTGGCACCCGGTGTTGATCATGGCATTGCTTGTACATGACATTGGAATTCTATAAAATATCTTGAACTTGTTGCTAGATGTGTTGGATCTACTCAATGAACTGATTGGCTTTGTCATCTTTAGTTGGAGCATGCGATAAGTCTTCCTGGGTGGTCGTAAAGGGGTAGTGCAACATCCATGGGACCCAATGGTTGAAATCCCAACCCCACCTGAAAGGGGTTGCGGTCAGTTGACCTATGTATGGATCTATTGTATCTATGTTCAACATAGGGAAGACTCTCATCCCAGGTGCGGGGGTCCTTGTAATTGTACATGCACAAGATGTGCACGATAATCTGGTTGACGACCTCAGTTTGGCCATCCATCTAGGGGTAGAAGGTAGTGGATTTGGTGATCTTGGTGTCCAGTAGTGACCACAGGCTCGACCAGAATGTGTTGAGGAACTGATTGTCATGATCTGACAAAATGGTTTGTGGGATCCCAAAGTGTACCCACACTCATTCAAAGAAGATCTTGGTAATGGCCTCCACTATTATACTCTTCTTGCAGGTGGCTAGAATCTCCATTTTGGAAAAGGGATCAACAACCACAAAGACACATTCATTTCCCCACTTGGTGGATGGAAGGACTAACATGTAGTCCATTGAGATGGATTCCCAGGGCATGTCAGGAGTAGTCAGAGGAGTGTATAGGCCTTGTTTATTAGTGTTCTATTTTTCAATAGCACAGGTAGTGCAGGACTGGATATACTTGATAACATCATGTCGAAGTTTCATCCAGTAGAAATGTCGTTGCAGTAATTCCACTATATTTTTCACACCGAAGTGTCCTACCACTCGACTATAGTGGGCTCTTGTAATTATCTTATCTCGCACGCTTGATGGAACACAGAGATTAGTGATAGCTATGTTTGCGCCCAACATCTGGTAGTTGTTGGCAAATTCAGGATCTGTCTCATAGAGGTGGGTCCATCTAGAGTTCTCGTGGTTGCAAGCATCCAGCACTATGGTGAGTATCGTGACTAGAGGTCGACTAAGGAAATCAAGGACTTGGTTGGTACTTCATGTTTTATACTTGATGTTGAGGTGAAACTGCTGCAAATATGTGAACTACTTTTGATAGTGGTAATTCTTCAATTTACCTTGTGTCTACATGAACTGTAGCGGATTATGATCAGTATCGATGATTGTCTCCTTCCCGAGAATGTAATGCTTCCATTGGCAGTATGCTTGCACAATGGAGTACATTTATTTGTCGTAAGTAGGGTACTTACGGAAGACATATGATAGTGTCTCACTATGATTTTTATGGGACTTATCGATAAATGTGGACATAAATAGATCTCCCTAGATCCACCTAGATCTAGAACAAAACAAAACAGAACATGAAGCTTTCCCTAAACTCTAATCATTGAGTTTACTATTTAACAAGAGATGGGCAACATACCATTTAAATATCACCTCCTCTTTTCCTTATCATCCTAGCTCCACTCCAGTGCTCATGTGATATTAGATCTGCAAGGGAACACAAGCCAACCAAAGTGAAAGAAATAATATACTCAACAAGAACCTATGTATGTGATCAAGGAATCATATAATAAAACGAGATGAGTTTTAGGGGAAATAAACATATCATTGTATTATATAGTAATGAAAGTGGAGATTACGACTAAAGCCTTGATGTTGCAAGGTCCCCTTCCGATGACACTTTTCTTCAACACACACTTGCTCCAACCTTGAATGAAGAAGATCCACTATGACTTGATAAACTGAAATGGAGCCCTCAAGTATGAACTGAAGTAGAATTATTCATCCAATTCTTATCCTATTCAATAATAATATTGCTTGTATCAACCTTCGATTTTTCATGAGAAGTCCTTCCTTATATAAGGGGGAGAGATATGGTTGAAGATATTAGGATGATCCCAACAAATCAGAGAAGTGATTAGGATCCCATCCATACGGATGCCACCTCATCTTCTAGAAGATCCTCTTCTAAAACTTTCATGAAACTTGACCTTTTATTAGGCTTTTGACATCATCACACCCCAGCTGTAGAGCAGCCTACAAAGACATCACAAAATAGTTTTAGGGAAGAGTGTGACAATCAGGCATCGTCACATACTGCTTATGGTGTAGCATGCAATGACCTTCCTTAATAGAGTTTTTCAGAAGAGAAATCCAGTCACTCTCCTCATGAAGAAAGACTCTTTTTGGGAACATGAACACATGTTGTCAATGGATCACTAAGATGACCAAAATAATGTGTAACACAATTCCCTCCAAATTATGAGGTTGGAACTCATGAGAGCCGAAATAATTTTTAGAATGTGTGTGTCGGAAACATAGAGCACATCAATCGAGAACCTGCAAACAGTCAAGCATCAGCATAAAAATATACCATTTTCTGAGGTAGGCATTCCCATACTCAGATTACAAAATTCCAAATGATTCATGGCCACCAAATATACATTGTGGATCCATGTCATTGTGAAACCAGCATAGCCACCCAGAATACATTGTGGATCTATGTGCTAAAATGACTCAAATTCAGACATAGCCACGAGACATACAAAGTGGATCTATGTGCCAATACAAATCATGAATACTCCGTCGCAACCTAGACCAGAATGGTATGACCTAGGGTCTTCATTTTCGTCGTCCCTAAGTACTAATCTAACCATGTGATTACAGGTGCCGAAGTCGAACAGGGTAGAAACCACTTGATTACTGGTCAATGATGAGAACCATTAACAAGTGCGAGGGAAATCACCATTGATGTCAATGACTCCCAAAGTACCCCGGTACAATCCAACGAGTGTAAATAAATGAGTTGAAGTTGAACACTCAAGAGAATCCTCCAATCAAGGGCCAATGATGTGAACCCATTGTTCAAAGCGAAGAAACATTCATTGAGGCATGCAGGCTCTAAGGCACTAAATGATTTCTATGTCTTATTCCTTGATAATGAGTTGAGGTCAATAGGAAAAGACTCGTCACATGAGGGTCTTGATGTATCCCCCATCAATGACACGAAATAAGTAACAAATTTGAGATAGATCAGAGTATGTAATGATTAGAAACTTACACAATGAAGGCCGACATGGTAAAAAATTTATAACTACAAATGGTCGACTCGATAGGAGGCTTATTAAGGTTGTACTTCTCTTGAACATATGAACGACATGACAATGGTCTTGGTAGCATTGAATCAAGCACGACTCAACATATGGACATGTGGATGGTCAAATGAGAGACAAATGGATTTCCCAACCTGGATACAATGATGAAGGGGGGTGTCATGTTCAAGAGCGACTATTATTACCACTAACACAGATACACAGACACATTTCTTTCCCAAATTTTCCCCCACCATTTATGGCGAGTACCTCTTTATTTTTACACAAGCTTGAGGAGGATAACATATGCTTGTTGATGTAATCTCATCCTTCGAATGAGTCCCTCGGAGTACATTTAAGGAACCCTAAGAAGGAGTGGTTCGGTCCCATATGGGTCTTTCGATGTTTGTTTAATGAGTCCAAAGAGAGAAAACTCAGGGGATTTTCATGTTTAGAGAGTCTCAAAAACACTTAAAGAGGACTCCACAAGTTCCTTTTTTGTAAGTTGATCTTATGAGACCGAAAAAGTGATAACCTACCTCTCATCAAATGTTTTTATGAAATACTTTTATGAGCATGGAAAGAACAATATCGCTAAGAAATATTTTCATTTTTACGGAGCGTGAAAAGAGCTTAAAGGATACTCCATGGGTTTCATTTTTCATGTTACCATTACGAGTATGAAAAGACAACAAAAGTATACTCGGTTACATTCTCATTGATTTATGAGAATGAGAAGGAACAAAAACTAAGCTCGAAGTTTTTCCTAAAAATCTTTAAAAGGATCTGTACATGCAAAAAATGTATAAAAGAAAACCAAAAGACGTATCCTTGTTCAATACTTCACTCCTAGTTTTTTCATCTAGAAAAAACCAAACACTTGTAATGTCGTTAGAACTTTAGGGTTTAGGTGGAATATATATAATATGAAAATAAAAATGAAAGAGTAAAAAAGTAATAAAAATGGGTAAAAACTTATTTTTACTATTTCATTGTTACTCCACCAAAACTTTGTTTCGAAAACCCCCATTTTACCTCAAGTTTCCACTGCGGATTGTGGGAGGCACATTTGATCATTTGATGAATGGTCTCCACTGAACAGGTAATTTTCATCTCTTTCAACTTTTCATGGATCCATTTTTTCTTTTCATTGGTTAGAAATGACTTTTTGGGTTGAGTTTTCAAGGGTACCCGAACATGGAGGTCGTCGCAAGCACCCTATATCATGCCCTGCGATGACCCAGGGCCGTCGTAGGTGGCCTTTAGGCTAGGTTGCGATGAATATGCACTGTATGGATGGCCTAGCCTGCGACGTGTGCAAATCAAAAAGTGTTTTTAAATGTATTTTCCAATAAAACAATTATAGGGAAGAGATAAAGATGATGATCCCTCTTTTATGTTCCATTGCGGGTTTTCTATAGTAAGAATGTTGGAATGGCTAGAAAGAGAGAATGAGGCAAAATAATACTTTGTCAGGAATGACTCGGGAATGGTAAATGCCCTCCGGCAGTGTGGACTGCTAAAATTTTTCAAGATCTAGGGCATGAGGGCCCAGTTGAGGTTACTGGAATACTTGGTTCACATGTGGGATGTGAACCAACAGGAATTTTGTGTGGGGCACACACATTCTGACGATAGATATCGAGGATATCTATTTCTTGACCAGTTTTTCTTACAGTGGGGCCCGAGTTACACTAACAGGTAGTAGGGGAGGTGGCGAGCCCATGAGTCGCTATATTAGTGAACACTGAGTACCCGGTACTCAGAAACATAGCGGAAAAGTCACCATCAGATATGTTCATGACTTGACTCTACGAACAATCCTCTACACTATTACATGCATGGCAGGGAGTGCAGCTTCCCATATGGCTCTTCAGAGCTACTTCCAGTATGCACTGGAATGCATGGAGCCCCAAGTTTTCAATTGGTGTGATAGGGTTCTTAGAAGCATTAAGAAACAATTAACCAAGTGCAGGAATGGTCAACTGAAACAATTATGATATAGTTCAATTTTAGTGTCCTTCCTAGAGAGGGTCTCATCTTTACGTTTGCAGGTAGAGTGGGGTATACCTTCTCGACAGGATCCAAGAATGAAGAGGTGGGTGGACCTCATGAAACGGCATGTGACTGGTCCTATCATCAAATATAATGATGTTTTCTTTCACTAGTTGAGGACCCAAATTCTTATGGTAGATGACTATGCCTATGTCAGTGTAGAATTTTGAGGTGATCAAGACTTGGTTCTTCCTGAGGGTTCCCAATGGGGGGACATAGGTAAGAATTACATTTTGTTTTTATAATGTTTCTTTTATTTTTAATATAAAATGTTTTTATGTGTTAATTATTCGATACCTATTCAAAACACTATTTTGATGATGCAGACATGGGACCTTACCAACCTCCAGGTTCATCCCCCATCCAAAGGCGAGGGGAGAGAGATAACATAGCAGGAGTATCTGTTGTTGACTACAAGATTCTGGAGTAGAATCTAGAGGGGCTTACGATGAACATCCCGGATGCCTCCATCGATGATATCCTAAGGCATTAACAACACCATACAGTGGGCATGTCTGCTTCCATCGGTCGACTGCTCCGCAAGTTAGCACAGGCAGTCGCATGTTATAGAGAGCAACATCCTTGATGCTCTTTTTATATATTAAGCCATGTGCTTCACATTATTTATGTTTTGGTCTTCGAACAAAAACACTTTTTGGAACACTTTTATCGTTATATATATATGAGGCTTCTATCTACTTACTTGTTGTATATACAAAGTGTGATTGGATTTTATAAATTTCTCAAATGTATGTCTAACACATAATTAGCTAAAGCATTTGTCAATGTATTTAGACATCTAGGAATGTGTTGATATTCAATGTAATCAAAATGATGTTCAAAGAGGTGAATTTGTAAATATACCCTTAATAACGTAGGACTTCGAATGGAGTAAACATTACTCAAATGTAGGACTACTAATTGTGAATCGAGTCGTACAATAAGATGACGGATTCCAAGTGACACAACGTTGGTCAATAATTCGATGACTGCACTGTATTCCGCAATATTGCTAGTTGCACAACCAAGGAAAACACCATGTAGACTAATCAATTCATCTGTAGGTGCATAGATTGCCCAAGCAACAACTGCTAAGTTCTGAGTGTTGTGATTAGCGCCATCAGCGAAGCCAATGTAGGGTAGCGAAGATAGTGATATCTGGAAATCAAGAACAACGTAAGGTAAGCAACTTAAAGTTGAAACCAAACAACGAAAAAACACACAAGAGTATGATACACTAAAAGTACAAACACTCATGAAAAAATGACTTAAGCATAGTACTTATTTAAGTAAAGCCCATTTTTGGGTTCACTCAAAGGGATTCCATCATAATCAACTAACTCATAAGCTCCCTTCTCCAACACATGTTTGAAAATGTAAGGACCTCACCACATGGCCTCAAATTTACCAGCCCCTAGAAAATCATGATCATGTTCATAAAGGAGAACTGGATCACCTTCAGAAAAAACATGTGGACTGACATGCTTGTCGTATTGGGATTTAACATGTTTCTTTTGAGTTTCAATAACTAGGGAGGCATCATGACGGGTTTCATCTAGTTGCATCAAATAAAAAAGACGTTATTCTTCGTCAAAGGTATCGGGGAGAAGTTCAATGACCAGTTTCAGAAATGGTATTTCACATTCAATCGGCAAGATAACCTCGATACCATAAACTAGTTGGAAAGGTGTAAATCTCATGGCAGACTTAATGAATTTCCAATAGGCCCATAATGTTGAGAACAACATCATGTGCCAGCTTGTCTTATGAATTCCTTTCATCCGTCGAAGCATAGTAATGAGAAATTTATTGATTGCTTCAACTTGGCCATTGGCCTGTGGGTAATAGGGGGTTGAGTTTACATGTTGAAGACCCAACTTTTCAGTAAGTTCAAACATCATGAAATTTTGAAAATGACTACCGTGATCAATAACGATAGCTTGAGGGATACCAAACCGAGTAATGATGTGATTGAATATGAACAATGTTTCATTTTTCCTGGTGTTATCAAATGTAGGCATCGCCTCGGCCCATTTAGTGAAATAATCCATAGCTACAATGATGTATCCATGCCCCCCGACCGATTGAGGGTTACATGTCATGAATTCAATGCCCCATTTGGTGAATGGACCAATGGAAACTATAAAATGTAAGGGAGCAGGATGAGATATTATTTTTTTATTATAAGTTTGGAAAGCATGGCATTTCTGAACAACAGTGATGCAGTCCTTGAACAAATAAGGCCAAAAATAACATGCTCGTAAGATATTTTGGGCAGTGGCATATCCAGACATATGACCACCACATGCTATGGAGTGACAATAATTCAAATATTTCTCAGCTTCATCATAAGTGATACATCGTCGGAGAATGGAGTCAATACTGTGGCGATAAAGGGTATCACTGAGAATGATGTATTGACGATCTTGATAGCATATATGACAATGATTTGTACTAGATAGGTTGGGCCGAAAAGTTTGATTCTGGAGATAGATAATAATAACTATGTACCATACGTCATCAAAACTTATCAGAAAAAGGGATTTGCTAGGCAAGGAATCCTCTACCACTTTTTTTGTCTCAGTGGAGGGAAGGTCACATATCAGTTCGGTGAAAACCAAGGATTTCTTTGACTTAGCACGTTTGAATTCCAAGTCAAACTCATGGAGAATCACTATCCATTTGGAGTACTTTCCCCTAGCAATTGTCAAGTAAGGATGTGTTGCATAGGGTTGAAATCGGAAATAAAAATGGTTCTGCGTAATAAGATATAATGACAAAAACATTGGATAGCTTGAATAGTTGCCAAGGCCAATTTCTCCACATGTAGGTATTTGTTCTCGGTAATCGTGAGAATCCGACTCAAATAGTATATCACATGTTCGTCATGCAAAGCATCCTCTTGGAATAAGACCATGGAAATGGTAGAGTCTGAAGCAGCTAAGTAGAGGAAGTAATCGTGTCTATAGTCAGGGGGGAATAGTAATAGCATACGGGTTAAGGAAAGTTTCAAAGATTCAAAGGCTTTGGTTGTAGTGTCGTCCCATACGAACTTGTAACCTTTCTTGAGTAGCCGAGTGAATCCTTTTGTCAATTCAACATAATTGGGAATGAATTTTCGTAAGAAGTTTTCCTTCCCTTGAAAAAATTGGAGTTGGTGTAAAGTGGAAGGAGTAGGTAGATTAAGGATAGCCTCAACCTTCAAGGGGTCTACTCGAATCCCGTGTATCGACACAATAAAACCAAGTAGTTGGTCGAACTCCATACAAAAAACGCATTTGTGCAGGTTCAAGAGGATACGATAATAACAACAACATACGAAAATGTCCCTTAAATGTGTCGGGTGATATTGGCGATGCATGGAATGCGATGGTAGATCGTCAAGATAGGGTTGCACAATGTGCTTAATATTATGGAAAGCATAAGACATAGCGCACTGAGAAGTCATGCCAACATTCTTGAGACCAACGGGTAATTTTCGGTAAGCAAAGGTTCCCGAAGGGAAAATAAAAGAGGTCTTGTGTTGGTCCGCAGGTAAAATATTAATTTGATTATAGCTGAAGAAACCATCCATTAAAGAGAATATTTCACTATCAACACACTCATCAACAATCTGGTCAATGAAAGGGGTCGGGTAATTGTCCTTCGGAAAAGATTTGTTTATGTCACTATAATACACACAAACGCAGATGGTACCTTGTTTCTTATTTACCGAAACTAGATTGGATGCCCAATCAGTCAAAGCCATGGGATAAACAAATCCATCTTTAAGAAGTTTCTTAACTTCAAGCTTGATAGCAACAGATTTGCATGGATGTACTGGGCGAAGTCATTGTCGAATCGGTTTAGTGTCCAGGTATGTCTTAATCTCGTGCACAACAATAGTAGGATCAATACCTGGCATCTCTTCATAACTCCATGAGAAAACGTCGTGGAATTCTTGGAAAATGGAATTATATGTGTGGAACTCATCAGTAGAACATGACACCCCGATATGAACATTCTCCACGACTCTGGGTTTAATGGAAATTTCGAGAGGGATGGTAGGTGAAATTTTTCTAAAGTTCCCTTCATACAAAACATCATGTGTTGACTCAAGAGTGAAATAAACAACAACAATGGTCGACGAAGTCGAAATCCATTTATAACTCGCTATGGTGTCATGTTCTAGAAAGAGAATGGAGCGATGATGCCCATCGTCCCATGGAGTGTCTTCCATAGACATGACTGACATGATCATCTCATCAGTAGGAAAGATCACATGAAACGGATCGGGAGATGAATCATAGAGAGAAGGAGAGAAGGGGGTTGTCGATTGAATAACTTGATAAGCGGATTCGACCGGACTTAAAGTCATCTTGTCTTCATAACAAGGGTAATCACCAGGGCTAGGTACTACCCATGGGTCATATGATGCAAGGGTTTCAGGAATGGTGGTGGATATCATGTTAATAGGGGAAACAGAAGGAGGGGGAATATCAGGTGGTGGGATTGGAAATGTACCCATCAAAGTTGAATCTTTCAAAAGACCCACTCCGACATTCTCATAACCAGGGGGTGTCTTCGAGATGAAAGGAACGTTGCTAGTATGGGAATCAGAATTAAAGAAGGACATTTGGTCAATAGTAATGACCTTACCTTGGTGTGGGAAATGTACCACATGGAAAAGAGTAGACACAAATGCACGCATGGTCCAGCTATGGCCAAGTAAAAGGTTATAATCAATAGGTGCATCGAAGACCTCAACCTCGACATTGACCGATTTACCTTCCAATGTAATAGACAACGACGGAAGAACATCGTAGGGTTTAAATCATGTACCATTGAAGGCCTTAAGTGTATTGTGTGATTCGGTGAGGGTAGTAGAGACGATGGCTTTCCAACAAGTAATAGAAATAACGCAAGTCGATGGTCCTTCATCAATCACATTTCTACAGATATTATTGTTTTCAACAACAACTTGGATCTGAAATGCTAATTGAGGAGGAAGCCTTGGAACGTGATATTCCAAGTCAAAGATTATTAAATTAGTATATGTGGGGTCAATTCCACCAATGGCCTTTAATAGTACCTTTCGTTGAGCAGGGAAGCTTTGAAGGACTTTGAGAGCTGACATCGCGGAGGGTGCTTGCCCAAGATCTTATACAATGTTGTATTTTTGGGCAGCACGTGCGTGAGGGTTGAATACAAACTTTCGAACAACACCCTTGGGAGGAGGGTGAAGGAATGTATCGAGGCCAGGTCTTTCGATATGAAGAGGATTGTTTGGAGGTGAAGTTGAAGGAGAAGTTTGAACCAACGAAGGTGGTATATCATCAACTTTCTCTTTTAACGGAGAGTAATCCTTGGCTCAAGTTGTGACTGCAACTTCATTCTTTTTAGAATCACCAATACACATAAGGACATAAGAAGAGGTAGAAGGAGAAGCTTGGTCATGAATGACCAGTTGGGATTTTTGTTGAGAAGGGAAAGTTTGTGACAAAATGATAGGTGTAGAAGGTTTTTCTCTTCCTTGGAGGAACTTAGTAACTTCGACACGTCTCTGACAATCTTTCGTGTAATGATCGTGACCACAAATCAAGCAGGGGTAACGAGGCTTACGTTTATCTTTCTCACCAACGGTTTGAATTTTGGCTTTATCAGATTGTGGAGTATTATTCGTGTCCTCCTTGTTCTTACCCTTCCCTTTCTTTTTCTTTTGATTCTTTCTAGTAGGTTCGGATTTAACATAATTAACTTCGACAGTATTACCGATGGAAGAAGTAGGAGTAGGAGTACTTTGTGCATTCAAATTAATAGATTTAGGATTGGTGTGACCAGCATGTGTGGATTGAGTATCAGCATGAAAGGTTCTGATCACACCATCAACAACATGAGAAGATTTTGGAGGTGTTGGGGTAGCGTTTGTTGAAGGATGAGGAGCATCAAGGATCAAATCATAAAGCGTTCTCATTTGCGAATAAACAAGATCCAGATACTGAGCACAACTAATCGCCTGCTCTTCAGTGAAAACAACACCCATGGGGACATCACAAGTGATAGGTCCAATGAGTGATTTGGTAAACCACTCAGCTAATGGTTGATCAGGAAGAGGAACTTTGATTAAACATGTTGTTCTCCTCCACTCATGAATGTGATCAGAAATATGAGTGGATGAGGATTGCTTGAAAGAACTCAAAATTATGGTTCTTGTCTCATATCAAATTGGTAACTGGTAATGTGTTAAAAATGACATAGCTAGGGTGTTAAAGTCATTGAAGAAACCTCATGGTAATTCGATGTAGCATTTTGTTGTCGAACTCATGAGATTTCATTGGAAAATTCATAATCTGACGGAGTCATCCATCAAGGAGTTGGATGAACACCATAGATGAAAAGTCATAACATGATTATTTGGATCTTCTCCTTCTCGGCTATCAAATTTAGGAATTTCGAAAGATAACTTGGCCAGTATGATAGGCTAGTAAGGAGAATGTAATATAGGATCATTCAAAATCGTAGACAGATTAGGTAAGTCCAAAGTGGTCAGGAAAGGAAATTGTCAGTTCACTTGTGGAAACTGGTAGTTTTGAGGGGTAATCCCTGTAGGTATACCAATAGGACCATAAGCAATCTGCAACCTGACAGATTCAGTTGTGGAGGATTTTCAGGCACATAGCCCATAGGGTTGGATTGATTAGGGGGGTTCCCTTGAAAAGGAACACTAGGTTGAACGTTCGGACCCCAAGTGGGATTCAAAGAACCTCGATATGGTTGACCAAGGTTAGGGGGTACAAAATATTTAACTTGAGGATGTTTCCCCCTAGACGGTTTGAGGTTTCCTTGGAAAGGAATATTCCAAGGTAGATATTGTACCATAGGGGAATTATGTCCATAAAGTGGGTTATGGAATCCAACCTGAGGTTTCCCCCCAAGTTGAGGTTGTGCCCCAATCTGAGGTTGTCACACAAATTGAGGTTGCCCCCCAAGTTGAGATTGACCTCCAACAGGAATCTGGAAACCAGAATTGATAGAAAGACTAGTGCCTACTAGAGGATTGGAGTCACTGGGGCCAGATCCTCCAAGAAAAGGTGGAGGAGGAACATAAGACTCTCCAGAGAGAATCTTGGCAGGTGTAGGAAAAAAACCAGCAGTAGCATTATACCCAGGAGGAACAAAAATTCCATAGCCTATGGATGGAACCTAGGCAGAAAAAGCAACGGAAGTATTCAAAGCTCTATACCTAGGGGGAAGTGATGGATTTGATCTAGGTGGAAGTGGTGTCCCAATCGAAGCTTGGGAGATAGTCACATTTCTGGTATGAATCGTGGTAGCTTGTGGGACCATAGTATAATGGACCATCTGAAGAGTAGGAATTGAGTGAGAACTAATCAACAATTGGTCTGGAATGGTGGTGATGTTACTAGCAGTACCAGTAAAATGGTCTAAAGGTACCGTATAGGTAACAGACGTATCATGCACTTGTGATTCCATAGGTCAATCAGGACTCGCTCCTAGGTTACCGTACATATCACGTATGGTCAAAGGGACGGAGCTAGGATTAGAATTTTCGACAGTGTGAGTCGATGTCCTAAATGATTCACTCTGAAAAAGTGTATCCTCTATTCCAGATCTTGCATTAGTTCTAGTAGGTATTCCAGTATTATCAACAACAACGATTTCTATGGATGAATTCATTTAAAGTATATGTGCATCTGGTCTGAGAGGGGGAAGTATGAATTCATCTAAAGAGTCTAAAACAATTATAAATCCTTATAAAGAGTTTTTGCTTCCAACTTCAAAAGCTACCTTGGTGTTGACTACTCCCTTCGTAGAGCCTTCTGGTAAGTTAGGAGGCAAAGGTTGGTAACCTTCCATATCTTTCGGGGGTAACCCTTGCATCCTATGTGAATGGTGAAGGCCAATGTTTCTCAATCCAAGTAAAGGAAGAAGAAAATATATGGCCGACTAGAGGAAACAAACATCACTTCACTCATAAAATCTAGGAATCAAGCCAAGCAAACAAACTTTCTTATTTCAAAGTCACTAGTTGGTGATGAAATCCAACATCACGAAATCAAGACAAGAAGGAGATGGGACAAGCGGGTGGAAAATTTATGTTGATGACCTGCTTAAGGGACTTACACCTTGATGCAAGCTCCCACACATAATCATGGGTATACCCTCCAAGGAGCCCGAGTGAGTTTGGCCAACATCGATTCTAGGTACCGTGAAGACTTGCCCCTCCATAGTCACCTTGTGTAAACAACCTAAAGGGATAGGCTACTAAGGTTACCAACTACAACAGTAATGCCTGGGGAAATAGTCAACAGTTTGATCCACACACAAAGGCAGGTTATATAGCTCGAAATCAACTCAAAAGGCTTCCACTCATAATTGTGGGTATACCTTCAAGAAACCCCCATAGTACACACAATCTCTACACCAAGACCAACAAAGAAAGGTGAGTAACTCTGCTAGTCTTAATGCAACCTCAGGTTTGACCCTTGTGTGAGAAGGGCTTCCCAGGACAAAATATAGAAATTGGATTTGAACTCTCCCTATCACAATATACTATTGTATGTTTTGATGCTTTGGAGAGTGTACCTCACAACCTATTCCAAAACACTATCCTAGCTAATGTTGGTGAAAATATCCTTAGAAAATAAAAGTTACTAATAAAAAATTTACACTGTATTTTAGAGGCTGTTGCATACTCAAAAAGGGAGATGGAAGTGAAACTGTTGATATTGTGACCTTGACTGAATAAAAATGCAAAAAGAGATGAATGTGCAGTTTTCAATTCAATGAACTCTAGTTATAGTAGGGAGAAGGTATTTCTTTCAAAGTACAACAAGCTACAAATTGTGATTTCTTAATTCTGAGTGAACACAATTCCAAACAATCATGAACTAAAATTTTTCCAATTTCTTCTCTTCACAAATATTTTGAACGTAAAAATTTTCGTATGAGGGATTACTTAAAAAGAATAAATGAATTCAGTCCTTCCTTTCCAAGAAAAAATAGGAGATGTGATAATAGAAGGAAAATGTAATCCAGGAAAATCAAGACATTCTCAACACAATTCCCAAATCAAATTTGTAACATAGACAAAGACGAAAAAGACAAGAAAAACTCTTGACATAAGCAAGCAATTTTTTTTTCTTAATCAACAACCAATTTGACAAACAAAATGAATCCAAAACTCAAAACAAACCGAAGACCCTTCGCCAAACAAGCACTTAGATCAGGATCTGAGATTATATCCTTGTGACAATGAGCAAAAGTAAAAAACTTGCAAAATGAAAAGAAAGACTTTCATTCACTGAAAACCAATCACAAGCAAGCTTCAAACTCAAGAATAAATCAATCATGGGCATAGGAAGTTCATGCTAGGATATTAAGGAAAATATGGGTGGTAAAAGAAAAAATGACTCACTCATCGAAACCTACAAGAGTCGTCGCAAGTTGGGTATAAGACATAGAGCGACGAGATAAGGTTGTTGCAAGCCACTGTCAAAGCATATTTCGACGTCATTGCACTGGATTGGCTAGGCAGAGAGTGATGTATTAGGGTCGTCGCAGGATGAAAATAAGGTACAGTGCAATGATCTTTGTAAATTTGAAAATTTTGGAAGAAAGGCAAAAAATCCAAAGGAAATTCTAAGCCCAGGGAGTCTAAATGGATCACCCACAAAGTCAGAGAATGAAATTTATCAGAATAAGGCAAGATAAATGAAAATGGGAAGCAAAAAATCAAAAGGAGGTCGTATCCCCAATGGAGTCGCCAATTTTTTTATGGGACTTATCAGTAAATGAGGACATAAATAGATCTCCCTATATCCACCTATATCTAGAACAAAACAAAACAGAACATGACGCTTTCCCTAAGATATAATCATTGAGTTTACTATTTAACAAGAGATGGGCAACATACCGTTTAAATATCTCCTCCTTTTGTCATTGTCTTCCTAGCTCCACTCTAGTGCTTTTGTGATATTAGATCTGCGAGGGAACACAATCCAACCAAAGTGAAAGCAATAATATAGTCAACAAGAACCTATGTATGTGATCAAGGAATCATACAATAAAATGAGATGATTTTTATGGGAAAGAAACATATCACTGTATTATATAATAATGAAAGTAGAGATTACAACGAAAGCCTTGATGTTGCAAGGTCCCATTCTGATGACCCTTTTCTTCAACACACACTTGTTCCAACCTTGAATGAAGAAGATCCACTATGACAAATTGAAATGGAGCCCTCAAGTATGAACTGAAGTAGAATTCCTCATCCAATTCTTAGCCTATTCAATAATAATCTTGTTTGTATCAACCTCCATTTTTTCATGAGAAGTCCTTCCTTATATAAGGGAGAGATAGATGGTTGAAGAGATTAGGATAATTCCACCAAATCAGAGAAGCGAGTAGGATCCCAACCATACAGACGCCACATCATCTTCTAGAATATCCTCTTCTAGAACTTTCACGAAACTTGACCTTTTCTTAGACTTTTGACATCGTCGCACCCCAGCTGTAAAGCAGCCCACGGAGATGTCGAAAACCAATTTTAGGGCAGAGTGCGATGATCAGGCATCGTTGCATCATGCTTATGGTGTAGCCTGCGACGACCTTCCTTAATAGGCTTTTTTAGAAGAGAAAGCCAGTCACTCTCCTCATGAAGAAAGGATATTTTTGGGAACATGAACACATGTTGTCAATGGATCACTAAGATGACCAAAATAATGTGTAACAATTATAGGCCATGGGGTGGTTGTATTGAGTGAGGAATACACCCACAACATATTCTGAAGCATATGTCATGATCTCAAAGGGTTGTTACGGGTCAGGTAATGAAAGCATTAGGTTTGAGCACAAGCACTGCTTCAGATCATCAAACTATTTCTATTGGGAAAGGCCCCACACAATTGTTTCCTTACCACCACCCCTAGTTATTTGGTTCAGGGTCCATGAAATATGAGAGAATCCAAACATGAACCTGCAATAGCAATTGGAACGGCCTAAGAAGATCTGAAGCTCAATGAGAATGGTTGGCGATGGCTAGTCATAGATGACTTGGATATTGGTTGGATCAACATGCACACCATGTGCATCATCAATGTAGCCTAGGTATTGGACCATGTCCATGCCGATGGAGCATTTTTCCAAGTTGGTGTATAGCGTGTGCTTCTATAGAGTGTGAAGAACCTGTTGAATATGTTGCAAGTGTTCTGCCCAAGTCTTGTTATAGATAAGGATTTCATCTAGATACACCACCAAAAAATAACTAGTGAAAGGTCGTAATATATCATACATCATTCTCATGAAAGTTGTTGGGGAATTTATGAAACTAAAGGGCATGAAAAACCATTCAAACATACCTTCTTTTGATTTGAAGGCAATTTTCCATACATTTGTCTGTTCTATTAGGACCTGATGGTAGCCATAATTTAGATCAATCTTACTGAAGTATTTTCCCCCCTTGAGTTGATCAAGGAGATCGTCGATTTGGGGAATCAGGTACTGGTTCCTGACTGTGATTTTATTTAGGGCCTAGTAATCAATGTAGAATTTCCAGGTCTTGTCTTTCTGTTGCACCAACACGATTGAGCTTCCACAAGGTGATGAGTTGGGTCAGATGTGTCCCTTGTGGAGTAGTTCTTGGATCTGATGTTTGATCTCCTCATTTTCTAGAAGAGAGCGATGACACATTGTTTGATTAGGTAGCAATGCACTGGGGGTTAGATCGATGTGATGCTTGACCTAACAGTGTAGAAGTACCCTAGTTGGTGATGAGAAGATGCCTTTGTATTATTCCATGACCTTATCCACTTTCTTTTACTACGTGGAGAGTTTGGTTGCAGAGGCCATGGATGTCGCTTCAAACTTTCTCTCACTCTGAGAGAGAATCACAAAGAAGACAAACTTCCTAGTCTGATAAATGACCTTCCTGCATTGCTTGGTAGAGATCAAGGAAATAGCACTAGGTGGGACTACCTTGGGTATCCTGTATAATTTCCTGTTCAAAGTAATAATAACACTGCAAGGCCTAGACTCATATGCAACATGACATTTCCATAAATAAGGTTGACCCAAAAGAACATCACAAAATTCAAAGGGAGAAACATCACACAATATCTCATCTTTGAATGGCTTGATGTCATACGACAAGCAACATTGTTGGTTGATGCTAAGATTTCTTCCTCGACAAAGTTATCTGATGGTGTAGGTTTTTGGGTGTGGCTTTGTCAGTAGGGATAATTGTTGGATGACCTCTGCTAATATGGGATTCTTCTGGCTACCGCTATCAACGATGAAGTGTAGTGGAGTTCCTTTCACCCACATTTGTGAATGAAAGAGGTGCTTGCCTTCCTCTAGCTCATTAGATTCACCGGAATGGATCTTGGTGGTAGCAATGGTGGAACTGGGTTCCGTGTCAATGACCCATCTCCCCTTCTCTGGTTCTGAATCAATTTCATAACCTACATCTGATTCAAAGGCTCTTACCTCATCCACCAATGACTGCTTTGAGCGACAATTAGTTGTGTTATGTTAGGGGCTCTTATGGAAGTCACACAACTTCCCAGTATCTTTCTTCGTCTTCTCATTTTCCTTCTTTGATTGCGCCTTGGATTGATTGTCATGAGATTTCCCATATTTACTCTGTCCTTTATTTTGTGGGGTGGGGCTACCCTTTCCCTGCTTCTGCTGTGAGGGGTTCCCAGACCCAAACTATCACATATTTTGTTTAATATTTTTCTCGATTTTGACAGTATATCGATAGGTTGCGTCCAAGGATGAGATGAATAAAAACTTCATTTATGTATGGATGTATCTATGCATAGCACTGTGGTACTTGAGCACTAGATGTCGCTCAGAATATTTGATACCCATCTTGGTGCGCAAGGTATGGAAGACATTGGTGAAATATGGCATTGTTTGGCCTCTTTCCTATTGTAGTGTGGTCCATATTATATACAAGTCGTCATAACTTCTAACAGGGTAGTATTGTTCCTAATAGTATCCTTGAAGGAACTACAAGTGGGTGAAACTACAAATAATTTGGATCCCTCTATTTCCTTTTGCTCATAGAAAGTATCCCACCAATATTTGACATGGGGGACAACCTTGAGGAGTGTGAATGTAATCATTTCTCTATCAGAAAAGTTGTGGATAGAAAAATACCCTTCTAGAAGGTTTAACCATTTATCTATGGAAT
>JZKD02S0578592.1:0-14259 GCA_000966675.3 Picea glauca
AGGAAGGTGTCATCTTTTTTAACACTACTGAGTTTCAATTATGTTGAAAATGTTGGGTTTAACTCAATCCGGAATGGAATCAAAATTTATTTGCATTTGCTGGGTTGTTGAATTTGGTTTTTGCAATTGACTCTGACCTAATTTTTTCCTCCTTGGAGTGAGTATTTATTGTTAGAGGTGAAAATGTGAATAGATTTGAACTTTTCACTTGCTTGTAAGTTAACTGTTTGAAAAATGAATGTGTTTGTAAGAACAAGTGCATGTGTGTTTGTGATCCTTGCATTTATGTAAAAGAGTTGGTGTTCTTCTAGGTCTATGATTTGTAGGCACCTGCTTACTGTAGTCTAAATTTCAAGGAAGTCTACTTTTTGTAATTAATCTTGAGTGCATCAAAAAGTTGTTAGCTTGGTATAGCATATTTAGGCATGCGTGAAACATTTGATGGCCTGAATAGGGATTATCACATCAATTTGTTGCTCCAGGTCTGTTGCCATATAGGTAATTTTCATTAAGAGTGGGTTATCTAAGTTTAGTATTTATATATTAGAAATTATGTATGTTAGGTTAGGAGTAGATCAGATTAGATTCTGTTTGGTTTTAGGATTGTTGGAGTATGACTGAATCTAAGTGACATATATTTCCAAGTAAACTTTTAAGGCCCAATTGTGAAGGTTCATAAGGTGTCAATGTTTCTTACACTGCTTAGTTTGAATTTTGTTGAAAATGTTGGGTTAATCAATCAAGAATGGCATTGGAATTTCTTTGCATTTGCTGGGTTGTTGAATTGGTTTTTGTTAAGCAGCCAAAGTTTGTGGTTGTGGGTATGGGGATAGTTGTGGGTGTGGGTATGGGGATGCCAGTTTTGAAATTAGGGTTCATGGAGGTGAGTGTGTGGTGCATCACATAGATATGTATGTAAAAATATAATAGAACTAAATTCTCATTATGACAGGATCCCCTAAGACTTTACAAGGTTTTATAATTTAGTGAAAGATTCGCCAATATTTTACATGATTTTATAATTCAGTGAAAGATTCGCCAATATATTACAAGATTATATAATTGACTAAAAGATTCACCAAAAAATTATATATACATTTTATATTATTGATAAAATAGCCTTCAATTTTTCCTAGGTATCATGGGGATTCGCCCATTTATTATACATATAAATTTAGGGGGGTTATTAAAATCACCCCTAGTTGTTCAGGAGCTCTATCTTGAAATGACTATGGTGACCAAGTATGCGATCTCACTTTCCTTACTTCTAATAGTATTCACTCGACTCTTGACTATATTCTCGACTTTATTTATGAAGGTAATTGTTATCACTGAAAACTCATTTGTAGCATTACACACAAACGTTGAAGAAAGACATCAATTCTAGCAGCAATTAGTACACCTACAACATCAAAATCCATCAAAAAGGCATAAAACTATATACTTGGTTCAAAAATCAAAGTGCGCAAACTCACCAAAGGAAGCGTGTGCATTGTGCACAGAATTCACAGGCCAACACAAACCTAATCACGCACTATGCACAGAATGCACAAGATGCACAACTGTCTATGAGAAAACCCACACACTTCTCATGAACGGTGCATTTATGAATCTTTTCGGCCTATCAACCACTTCCAGTCTGACCGCCAACATGATTTGACACTTATATCTGTGCAAAATCTAGCTTGGAGGCTAGTCAAGGGATAGGGAGTGACCTAAAAGGCCCCTTGTTCACATTGTGAACCAATTACATCTTACCATGGATGGACACTATAAATATGTTCCATGAGTGTGCTAGAAAAATAATAACTTCAAGGTATTGTTATGCTGCAAGAATTCTTCTTGGAGAATCCTCTTTTCTCTTTGAATCATTCAAGCACTATAGCAAGGACCATTCCACTCACCTCTTGAGAGGATTGGAATTGTATTTCTTCACCATTGTCACTTGCCATTATATGAAGAGAAGAGCTCTCTATTAGGGAACTCAAGAGCCCTCCCTAGGATGAAGAGGGGATTCATAAGTCCTTTCCTTTCTCTAAAGTGCTATCCTATCAATACATTGATCCATTGGTAGCTATATGATTGTCATTTTATTTTCATGGTTCTAGTTCTTGAAAGATTCTCTAACATTTATTTCTTTTTGTTTTTGTTTTTATTTCATTGTTCCATGTGTATTTGGTTATCTAATCAACTCACAAACCTCTGTCTTGTTTAGCTAACTTAACTAGTCAAGTAAGTGTTGTGTTTTTTCTCATCCATGTGAAAAAACCAACACATGAGAAAAAACACAACACAACAGATTGGCGACCATACTGGGGATTTTGAATCAAATTCCTCCCTATTTAAGTCTTGAGAGAACTTCTTTCTAATTGTTTGGATATGCAGGTACCAAAACTGACCTAATACAGTCTTCCAAAGTCAAAATTCAATGCCAAGGCAAGATAATTTAATTTGGAAAATTCTTTCTCGACACGTGACAGGTAGTGCACATCTTTCAAAGCACACAGATGTGCATTCTGCGCTCTGTGCGCATAAAAAAAGTCATATACCCGCGCATTGTGTGCATTATTCACCCTTAGCGCGACTGTCAAAAATACAGTCCGTGCACAAGTTCAGTTTTTGGAAAATTGTAAGGGTTTTATGAGTGGTTTCAGGGCCCCTTGCCTTCAGATTTTAATTTACTGCACATTGTAAAGAAATCACACTTCACTTAGAGTCCTTTCTCACAAGGAAGGTTAGCTAACATAAGCACATAGGGGTAAAAAGAATCACTATTCTTCTCTTTTCTTTGATGCCGCATGGATGGCTCATTTGGCATTTAAAACTTTGAGTTAAAGTTATTGCTTTTTCAAATACGAGTCAACTAATTTGGGACTATAAATCAATTTTAACCCTTAAGTATTCTCTTCCCCCACACCCAAGTGTGATCTCGAGAATCAGAAAAGGTAGTTGAAAGGAAATTTTATCTCCCTTAAAAAAACATTAGGAGAGGACAAAACCCCCCTAGGGTACCTCTTAGTTTTAGAAAATTATCTTAAAGATTTGTAAGGGCCCATACATGCCCACATGTTTACAATCTTATGATAGTTTCTAAAATCTTTCTTAGTCTAGACAACACTCTAGGAAAGTTTAAAAGATCAAGTAACGGGCCCATACATGCCCACATGTCTACAATTCTAGGATAGTTTCAAAATATTTCTTAGTATAGACAACATTCTAGGGAGTTTAAAGGATCAAGTAAAGACCCATATGTCCACATTGCTAGTTCTCTAGGGCTTTATATATTCTGCAAGGTTGTACCAAATAATTGCAGTAAGCTAGGTAAAAATATATGTAAGGACCACAGGAAGTCTACATGTTGCAATCTTACACTTAACTTATTAAAAATATTTTGCACACTTTTCACTTTCTTTCACACAAAGCCACTCATCACAAACATAGTTTCTATTAGAATAGTGGCGGTCGAAGTAATATTTATTTTTAAGTACCCACAAAGTACTTCAAAGGAACTTTGAAAGATCTGACTACTTCTTTAGAAATTATCCACACCAATTAAATTCAAATGAGGTTGGTCCATGACCCCAATCTCTCAGCCCACTCCATCTAATTTTTTTCTAAAGACGCACTAAATTTTTCTCCACAGGAGGTGCCTAAAGATTTTTTTTAGTCTAGGTAGGATCTCGAGGGTAGGTATCCAAACAACCCCCCGTTATCAAGCTCTCACATTTTGAAACAATAAAAGTTGTGAATAGGGATCCTTCAAATCCTCCAAGTCAATTATTCATATACCATAAGGTAGGGAAATACCCGTAAAGGGTCGAAGGTTGAGGTCCAGTTTTTCTGTGCATCCCTCCTTGAGTCACCCAACTCTTATGAGGGTATCTAGCCCATGACCCATTTTTTAGGCCGAAAATCTAAATGTTTCACTTTGATAGAGGTACTTAGTGGTCAAACATAGGATATCTACCCAGGTGGCGATTGTGGGTTGCAATCACACCTTGATCAGATTTTGTGTGTCAATTGGGAAATATCACCAGCTCTTTCGGGATATGCACCCTCTACCCCTCATTATAACTGATTACTTGAACCTTCACTAGTTCCTCTTCCNAGGAAGGTGTCATCTTTTTTAACACTACTGAGTTTCAATTATGTTGAAAATGTTGGGTTTAACTCAATCCGGAATGGAATCAAAATTTATTTGCATTTGCTGGGTTGTTGAATTTGGTTTTTGCAATTGACTCTGACCTAATTTTTTCCTCCTTGGAGTGAGTATTTATTGTTAGAGGTGAAAATGTGAATAGATTTGAACTTTTCACTTGCTTGTAAGTTAACTGTTTGAAAAATGAATGTGTTTGTAAGAACAAGTGCATGTGTGTTTGTGATCCTTGCATTTATGTAAAAGAGTTGGTGTTCTTCTAGGTCTATGATTTGTAGGCACCTGCTTACTGTAGTCTAAATTTCAAGGAAGTCTACTTTTTGTAATTAATCTTGAGTGCATCAAAAAGTTGTTAGCTTGGTATAGCATATTTAGGCATGCGTGAAACATTTGATGGCCTGAATAGGGATTATCACATCAATTTGTTGCTCCAGGTCTGTTGCCATATAGGTAATTTTCATTAAGAGTGGGTTATCTAAGTTTAGTATTTATATATTAGAAATTATGTATGTTAGGTTAGGAGTAGATCAGATTAGATTCTGTTTGGTTTTAGGATTGTTGGAGTATGACTGAATCTAAGTGACATATATTTCCAAGTAAACTTTTAAGGCCCAATTGTGAAGGTTCATAAGGTGTCAATGTTTCTTACACTGCTTAGTTTGAATTTTGTTGAAAATGTTGGGTTAATCAATCAAGAATGGCATTGGAATTTCTTTGCATTTGCTGGGTTGTTGAATTGGTTTTTGTTAAGCAGCCAAAGTTTGTGGTTGTGGGTATGGGGATAGTTGTGGGTGTGGGTATGGGGATGCCAGTTTTGAAATTAGGGTTCATGGAGGTGAGTGTGTGGTGCATCACATAGATATGTATGTAAAAATATAATAGAACTAAATTCTCATTATGACAGGATCCCCTAAGACTTTACAAGGTTTTATAATTTAGTGAAAGATTCGCCAATATTTTACATGATTTTATAATTCAGTGAAAGATTCGCCAATATATTACAAGATTATATAATTGACTAAAAGATTCACCAAAAAATTATATATACATTTTATATTATTGATAAAATAGCCTTCAATTTTTCCTAGGTATCATGGGGATTCGCCCATTTATTATACATATAAATTTAGGGGGGTTATTAAAATCACCCCTAGTTGTTCAGGAGCTCTATCTTGAAATGACTATGGTGACCAAGTATGCGATCTCACTTTCCTTACTTCTAATAGTATTCACTCGACTCTTGACTATATTCTCGACTTTATTTATGAAGGTAATTGTTATCACTGAAAACTCATTTGTAGCATTACACACAAACGTTGAAGAAAGACATCAATTCTAGCAGCAATTAGTACACCTACAACATCAAAATCCATCAAAAAGGCATAAAACTATATACTTGGTTCAAAAATCAAAGTGCGCAAACTCACCAAAGGAAGCGTGTGCATTGTGCACAGAATTCACAGGCCAACACAAACCTAATCACGCACTATGCACAGAATGCACAAGATGCACAACTGTCTATGAGAAAACCCACACACTTCTCATGAACGGTGCATTTATGAATCTTTTCGGCCTATCAACCACTTCCAGTCTGACCGCCAACATGATTTGACACTTATATCTGTGCAAAATCTAGCTTGGAGGCTAGTCAAGGGATAGGGAGTGACCTAAAAGGCCCCTTGTTCACATTGTGAACCAATTACATCTTACCATGGATGGACACTATAAATATGTTCCATGAGTGTGCTAGAAAAATAATAACTTCAAGGTATTGTTATGCTGCAAGAATTCTTCTTGGAGAATCCTCTTTTCTCTTTGAATCATTCAAGCACTATAGCAAGGACCATTCCACTCACCTCTTGAGAGGATTGGAATTGTATTTCTTCACCATTGTCACTTGCCATTATATGAAGAGAAGAGCTCTCTATTAGGGAACTCAAGAGCCCTCCCTAGGATGAAGAGGGGATTCATAAGTCCTTTCCTTTCTCTAAAGTGCTATCCTATCAATACATTGATCCATTGGTAGCTATATGATTGTCATTTTATTTTCATGGTTCTAGTTCTTGAAAGATTCTCTAACATTTATTTCTTTTTGTTTTTGTTTTTATTTCATTGTTCCATGTGTATTTGGTTATCTAATCAACTCACAAACCTCTGTCTTGTTTAGCTAACTTAACTAGTCAAGTAAGTGTTGTGTTTTTTCTCATCCATGTGAAAAAACCAACACATGAGAAAAAACACAACACAACAGATTGGCGACCATACTGGGGATTTTGAATCAAATTCCTCCCTATTTAAGTCTTGAGAGAACTTCTTTCTAATTGTTTGGATATGCAGGTACCAAAACTGACCTAATACAGTCTTCCAAAGTCAAAATTCAATGCCAAGGCAAGATAATTTAATTTGGAAAATTCTTTCTCGACACGTGACAGGTAGTGCACATCTTTCAAAGCACACAGATGTGCATTCTGCGCTCTGTGCGCATAAAAAAAGTCATATACCCGCGCATTGTGTGCATTATTCACCCTTAGCGCGACTGTCAAAAATACAGTCCGTGCACAAGTTCAGTTTTTGGAAAATTGTAAGGGTTTTATGAGTGGTTTCAGGGCCCCTTGCCTTCAGATTTTAATTTACTGCACATTGTAAAGAAATCACACTTCACTTAGAGTCCTTTCTCACAAGGAAGGTTAGCTAACATAAGCACATAGGGGTAAAAAGAATCACTATTCTTCTCTTTTCTTTGTTGCCACATGGATGGCTCATTTGGCATTTAAAACTTTGAGTTAAAGTTATTGCTTTTTCAAATATGAGTCAACTAATTTGGGACTATAAATCAATTTTAACCCTTAAGTATTCTCTTCCCCCACACCCAAGTGTGATCTCCAGAATCAGAAAAGGTAGTTGAAAGGAAATTTTATCTCCCTTAAAAAAACATTAGGAGAGGACAAAACCCCCCTAGGGTACCTCTTAGTTTTGGAAAATTATCTTAAAGATTTGTAAGGGCCCATACATGCCCACATGTTTACAATCTTATGATAGTTTCTAAAATCTTTCTTAGTCTAGACAACACTCTAGGAAAGTTTAAAAGATAAAGTAACGGGCCCATACATGCCCACATGTCTACAATCCTAGGATAGTTTCAAAATATTTCTTAGTATAGACAACATTCTAGGGAGTTTAAAGGATCAAGTAAAGACCCATATGTCCACATTGCTAGTTCTCTAGGGCTTTATATATTCTGCAAGGTTGTACCAAATAATTGCAGTAAGCTAGGTAAAAATATATGTAAGGACCACAGGAAGTCTACATGTTGCAATCTTACACTTAACTTATTAAAAATATTTTGCACACTTTTCACTTTCTTTCACACAAAGCCACTCATCACAAACATAGTTTCTATTAGAATAGTGGCGGTCGAAGTAATATTTATTTTTAAGTACCCACAAAGTACTTCAAAGGAACTTTGAAAGATCTGACTACTTCTTTAGAAATTATCCACACCAATTAAATTCAAATGAGGTTGGTCCATGACCCCAATCTCTCAGCCCACTCCATCTAATTTTTTTCTAAAGACGCACTAAATTTTTCTCCACAGGAGGTGCCTAAAGATTTTTTTTAGTCTAGGTAGGATCTCGAGGGTAGGTATCCAAACAACCCCCCGTTATCAAGCTCTCACATTTTGAAACAATAAAAGTTGTGAATAGGGATCCTTCAAATCCTCCAAGTCAATTATTCATATACCATAAGGTAGGGAAATACCCGTAAAGGGTCGAAGGTTGAGGTCCAGTTTTTCTGTGCATCCCTCCTTGAGTCACCCAACTCTTATGAGGGTATCTAGCCCATGACCCATTTTTTAGGCCGAAAATCTAAATGTTTCACTTTGATAGAGGTACTTAGTGGTCAAACATAGGATATCTACCCAGGTGGCGATTGTGGGTTGCAATCACACCTTGATCAGATTTTGTGTGTCAATTGGGAAATATCACCAGCTCTTTCGGGATATGCACCCTCTACCCCTCATTATAACTGATTACTTGAACCTTCACTAGTTCCTCTTCCNAAGCTTTGCCAGCTGCAAAATGATGAGTGAGATGTAAGCGCAACGGGCATATCAATCAGAAGGATGACGACAATTCAAACAATGATTCTAACGTGACTTTGAAGGACTAATTTTTTACGCTTACAGTCGTGAAAACAAAACAAAGATAGGCGTGAGAAAAGGCGCAAAGAATAAAAAGCGTCGTTTATTTGAAAATTGCGACGAAAAATCAATGTTTTTGAAACATTGGTGTAGGCAGCTTATGAGACAATGGAAAATGTGAATTGGCTGCCAACAAAGTCCCAGTGCTAAATTGAGAGAATAGGTATTTTAGGACACGAGCATTTATTTTTGCTCTTTTTTCCCCCACGAGGACAAAATCAACCTATCCACATGCTTATTTATTTTAGAGATGATGTATGATGTTCATTTCATTACATGAAATTGTGAGTTATACTATTTTGTGAAGGTCAAAAATATAAAAAGCACGTGTTCATTTATTTCTCTCTTGTCACCATTTGCACACATTCACTCTGCTAGTCGGAACCATAGGGGAACAACAAAATCAGCATCGTTCTAAATGCTTGCAAAATCTCCCTCCTATCCTAAGAGGAGTCCCTAGTCTTGCCAACTCACCGTTTCAACCATCTCACACCCCAGTGAGCGCCACTATTTTTGGATCGGATTTACTTGGTTCCACTTTGCTTGGGTCAAATACCCAAGGAAATCCATCTCTTGGTTCTCCTTCATAAGGAGGTAGGGGTCAAACGTCTTCTTAAGGAAGAAGTACAAACCCACCAAATCCCTCTCAAGGGACAGGTTCATTATTGTTTGACAACACAGGTATTCCAACAGAGGACGAACACCTTCAATAACCACTCACACACCCAGATCAAAGATCAACATGCTGCTCTTTTAACGTGGTAAAACTCCTACGGGGAAACATCCACAGCCTCAACCAACGCAAACACTTGGAGTAGTTTATTATTGCAAAAGAAAAATATTACAGAGATATTTTACAAGAGAGTTTCTCACAATCGATCATTTTCAAATGACCCTCCATACTATTTAAATAGAGATCATGGACCAATCGAATGCTAAGCCATAGATCAATGGTCTTTAAGATCGAGGAGAATATGAATCGTCGGATCACTCTATGTTGGGAACAAATCGTGACCGTCGGATTTCCTAACTACAAATGCATAATAATGCATACTCAAGAAACACACTAAGAAACACACTTTACTTAACGACACATTAGACCAAGTAGAACTTAACTAACTCCTAAGTGTCTAAATATCCTAACAACTACCTACACACACAATGGCTGAAACGAATCCTCCGCAAAACTTTCATTTGCCATACTTGGCATTCCTCAACATTCCCGATTTAACCAAACTCATGAATGACCCCATTTTACATGATGCCACTTGACCCAATATGCCTACCAAATTTCCTTCAGACATTCCGAAGTTTGAAGGAAAACCAAGGGAAGACCCAGCCAACCATGTTATGACCTTCCACTTATGGTTCTCTTCAAACAAGATCATGGATGATTCCATCCGCTTGAGGTTATTTCAAAGAACCCTCACTAGTTCATCAGCCAAATGGTATGTGGACAAAAAATCAGGGTCCCATGTGACCTTTGAATCATTGGCCATGGCCTTTTTATCCTTTTTCCAATTACTAGTTCAACACGACACTAGCTTAGAACTTCTCTCCAAGTTCAAACAAACCATTGATATCCATATCACTAACCACATCCATGAATGGTGTCGGCGATGTAGTTTGTGTAAGGCAGAAACCACCAAAGAACAACGTCTCGATTGGTTTCTTAAATCACTCATCCCCATGATTTCCAAGGATGTATCATCCACTTTTCCTTAATCAGAAGAGGAAGCCATCAATAAGGCCTGATAATTCAACCTCATTTATGCTCAATCAGGTTACTTGTACACAGTATTTCTTGATACACCCAGACCCCTACCATTTGGCCAAGACAAACCTGGGATTTCTCACGCTGCGGATGGGTTGATTGGTTCTATGACACATTTCAACCCTTACGAACACCCTTCACCCACATATGGTGCAAATCAGTACCCTCAACCATATATAGGGACGTCTTATTACCCTCCTCCCACTCACCAACAGTCATATCATGTGGCTCCCCCTCCATTGTTGGGGGGACCTCCGATACATTTGGTCTCTCAATAAAGTACGGGTCCACGCCCAACCCCCCTCTATAACCCTAACAATATTAGAAGTACTTCAAATTCCTACATGTCATATGGATCATCTCCACAAAACAATCCATANTCTTTTTTCCCCCACGAGGACAAAATCAACCTATCCACATGCTTATTTATTTTAGAGATGATGTATGATGTTCATTTCATTACATGAAATTGTGAGTTATACTATTTTGTGAAGGTCAAAAATATAAAAAGCACGTGTTCATTTATTTCTCTCTTGTCACCATTTGCACACATTCACTCTGCTAGTCGGAACCATAGGGGAACAACAAAATCAGCATCGTTCTAAATGCTTGCAAAATCTCCCTCCTATCCTAAGAGGAGTCCCTAGTCTTGCCAACTCACCGTTTCAACCATCTCACACCCCAGTGAGCGCCACTATTTTTGGATCGGATTTACTTGGTTCCACTTTGCTTGGGTCAAATACCCAAGGAAATCCATCTCTTGGTTCTCCTTCATAAGGAGGTAGGGGTCAAACGTCTTCTTAAGGAAGAAGTACAAACCCACCAAATCCCTCTCAAGGGACAGGTTCATTATTGTTTGACAACACAGGTATTCCAACAGAGGACGAACACCTTCAATAACCACTCACACACCCAGATCAAAGATCAACATGCTGCTCTTTTAACGTGGTAAAACTCCTACGGGGAAACATCCACAGCCTCAACCAACGCAAACACTTGGAGTAGTTTATTATTGCAAAAGAAAAATATTACAGAGATATTTTACAAGAGAGTTTCTCACAATCGATCATTTTCAAATGACCCTCCATACTATTTAAATAGAGATCATGGACCAATCGAATGCTAAGCCATAGATCAATGGTCTTTAAGATCGAGGAGAATATGAATCGTCGGATCACTCTATGTTGGGAACAAATCGTGACCGTCGGATTTCCTAACTACAAATGCATAATAATGCATACTCAAGAAACACACTAAGAAACACACTTTACTTAACGACACATTAGACCAAGTAGAACTTAACTAACTCCTAAGTGTCTAAATATCCTAACAACTACCTACACACACAATGGCTGAAACGAATCCTCCGCAAAACTTTCATTTGCCATACTTGGCATTCCTCAACATTCCCGATTTAACCAAACTCATGAATGACCCCATTTTACATGATGCCACTTGACCCAATATGCCTACCAAATTTCCTTCAGACATTCCGAAGTTTGAAGGAAAACCAAGGGAAGACCCAGCCAACCATGTTATGACCTTCCACTTATGGTTCTCTTCAAACAAGATCATGGATGATTCCATCCACTTGAGGTTATTTCAAAGAACCCTCACTAGTTCATCAGCCAAATGGTATGTGGACAAAAAATCAGGGTCCATGTGACCTTTGAATCATTGGCCATGGCCTTTTTATCCTTTTTCCAATTACTAGTTCAACACGACATTAGCTTGGAACTTCTCTCCAAGTTCAAACAAACCACTGATATCCATATCACTAACCACATCCATGAATGGTGTCGGCGATGTAGTTTGTGTAAGGCAGAAACCACCAAAAAACAACGTCTCGATTGGTTTCTTAAATCACTCATCCCCATGATTTCAAAGGATGTATCATCCACTTTTCCTTAATCAGAAGAGGAAGCCATCAATAAGGCCTGACAATTCAACCTCATTTATGCTCAATCAGGTTACTTGTACATAGTATTTCTTGATACACCCAGACCCCTACCATTTGGCCAAGACAAACCTGGGATTTCTCATGCTGCGGATGGGTTGATTGGTTCTATGACACATGTCAACCCTTACGAACACCCTTCACCCACATATGGTGCAAATCAATACCCTCAACCATATATAGGGACGTCTTATTACCCTCCTCCCACTCACCAACAGTCATATCCTGTGGCTCCCCCTCCATTGTTAGGGGGACCTCCGATACATCTGGTCTCTCAATAAAGTACGGGTCCACGCCCAACCCCCCTCTATAACCCTAACAATATTAGAAGTACTTCAAATTCCTACATGTCATATGGATCATCTCCACAAAACAATCCATAATTTCTATTTCATAGTCCTCCTCAACCAGTTGTTCCTCCACCAGGACAACCACATTGTCGGCGTTAATTTTATTCATCCCTCTCCCATTTAGAAGGTTCATGATTTTGAACAGTTGAATATGGAAAATCCATCCCATCGATTGAATAATGCCAAGAATAAAGGAAAACCAAAACCCCCAAGGGGGTAACAATAACACCCAACCACAACAAGGGAAGAACAATAATCTCATAACTAACTTCCCTTGCACTCTATGTGGTGAGTATGGACATTATACTCACACCTTCCCCCAAATTGTCGATTACAAATGGATGAAAGAATCCATGAACACTCAATGCCCTCTGACACCACTTGCCCTTGAGCAGGCCCCACAACATTATTTACAACCACCACCTCCAACCATTTTGCAAAACCTTATTCCACACCAAGGTGTGATGAATACCCAACAAGAGATAAACTCTACCCCACCACAAATGGGGCAATATCAAAACCCAGGTCCCAATCAACCCATAAATCCAGTCAATTGTAGTATCCTCCATAACAGTGAAGAATAGATTCTTTTGCAAACATGTGGCCGTCAATACAACATGCCTCTTGATTCTACCCCAACCACCTCAAAAACAACTCTCGCTACAACCAGACAACCATTAATGATCCCATTCTCTAATACTGAACCAAATCCTCGTATACCCTGCATACCTCTACAACGGAATGTACATAACCCCCCATCTAGGGAAACCCATAACTACAGTATGGTCGATGACTTAACACAGTCTCCTGCATCCATGTCTGCGTTGGAGGTCCTCCAAACCTTTCCATCACAAAGGAAATCCGTGCTCTTTGCCTTGGGGGAAGTTGACCCTGTTGATACCCGACTAATCACCTTTGATTTAGATAGCGGAGAACCACGCCTCCCCTCTCTGGTAGATTTTATTATACCAGTTAAGATCTTGAACATCACATTTCATCGGTGCATCATCGATGAAGGTGCATCCACGTGCATCATTTCCAAAGTAGTATGGCAGAAACTCGGATCACCTGAGCTACTACCATCTTTCATCACCCCGAGAGCTTATGATGGTCGATCATCATCCCCTGAAGGGATCTTCCAAAATGTCCTTGTCAAACTTGGGGGAAAACCCATCTTGATTGACATTGAAGTTATTGATGCCCCACTTGATTACAATATCTTGTTCAGACATAGCTACATGTATGTTATGAAGGCAATAACCTCTTCTGTGTTTTGTATGATGATGTTCCCCCATAACAGGAAATCATCACCGTCGACCAACTTACACATTACAAGCCTAATCATTCCGCCAACATTTATAACATCCTCTCCCTTGTCCGCACTAGCTCGGATGTTTTTTCAGTCATTGACATTGGTCCTGGAATATTCAAGGACCCATCCTTGTTAGGGACTTTTCATGGAGCACCACCTCTCCTAAACCCTTCTATTTCAGCACAAGTGTGTGTAGTTTCCTCTAACAAGACAAATATCAGAGACAATACTCCTCTCATTGAGGCCCCTCCCCATATCGAAGTTCCACCAGTCGGAGAACCACTACCTCAGGAATTCCCCAAAAACACCACCACACCACTTGTCCTGGATCTCCCCCCCCCCTCAATGGAAAATACCAATTTGGGAAACAATCCCCCAAGCCATTACCCAAATCCTCCTCATATATATGAATCTAGAAGTATCTAGAACCTAGGATAAAAATATTAAACAAAAATACATTTATTAGTGATGCATTGCATCACATTTCCTTCATATCGAGCAATACACCA
>JZKD02S0578592.1:85441-97199 GCA_000966675.3 Picea glauca
TTTTGGGGCTTCTAGATGACATATGAGGGTCCTCCAACTTCGTAAGGCCATAACTCTCAAACCGTGAGGAGTTATGTGATGTTCCACATACCACCAGAAATGGAATGACATGTACGATCCATATAGAATAGTATTATCTGAAAATATATCATAATTCATACCGTTATCCATGAAACAAACTTGGGTCCATTACCCAAACCCGGGGTCTCCAACTTCTCATGGACATAACTCTCTAACCGTGAGGAATTATGAGACGTTCCACATACCATCGAAAATGGAATGACAAAAAATATCCATCTAGGATATCATTATTCCACAATTAATCATGGGTTCTCTTTGTAACACCCTGTTTCCCACAATTTGTAATTAATCATAGAATAGGAATTACCATGCTAATGCATGAGGAAAATGTAAATGTATTATTGTTTGAGTTGCGAATAATTGACTGTGGGGGTGAATCCTTGAAAGTACTAGCCATGATATCACTAGAGGAAGAATGTGAAAACTATAAGAGAGGGTTCATATATCAAATAACCCTAAATCTCCCTTGATAAGGATGACAAACCTCCTTCGAATCCCAAGGAAAGAAAATCATTCAATGAAGAAAGGACCGGTGGTTGAATCACCAACCACCCCCATGAATGGAAACATGGGTTGTCAATTTGAAGTACTACAGGGACCTGCAAACCTGAGCTTCCTTCTGACATAAGGAACAGGATAGGTTGGCAAAACCTCCCAAGGTAAGAGGGACACACACACGGGAGAGGAGACACGGGAAGAGACGGGGAGAAGAAGAGTGTAAGATCACAGGGGAGATGTGCAGATCTCTCCAACGAGTCATGAGATGAAGGCCGCAAGCTTGATGTGGAGGGGAATCTAAGAAACCTCACTGAGGTCATCACCAAGAGATAAATCTTTGAGTTACAGAGAACATGATCCAAGCAGAAGAAAAAACAGAGAGAGAACCCTATGGTGGTGGCCAGAGAGCTAAGATTGATTGCCTCTGAGCCTATGGTTGGGTGGAAGGATGAACACCCATAGTTAGTTGGTTGGTGACAACCTGTAATAGATAAGTGATTTCTTACCCTGTGTAATTTATCTGTAACTGTGTATGAATTGGCTATACTGTGTATGTTGTAGAAATCAGGTAGATTTCTTAATGGACATACTGTATCCCCCTTATTTCTTCTTGATTGTATAATTAGACTAGTAAGAGAGCATATGGTTAGGATAGGTTTTATACCCGTAAATACTTGTGCCCTATGGTGGCATAAGCCCGAGTCACGAACTATGCGTTCGTCGACCATGGGCACAGTTTCATGTACGCATGTAAACCTTCCTAATCCTTTTGAGTCCCTTGGAGGACAAAGCCTATTAAGCTTAGGAGAGGTAGTGCAGATATGCACAAGCTCTCTGCAAGGCAAATCAAACCCAGAACCCCTTGATGAAGGAGCGCAATAGTTGTGTTGAAGACTCTTATAAGAGTCAAGTCCAGGAGAAAAAGTGCAAAGATCTCAAGTCCTTCATAGCTGACGAAGCTCAGGAATGATAGAAAGTTTCAAATACCGAAATAGAGTACTCTTTCATTTTCTAGATGCACGGATGAGATCCTTTCGGAGGATCTGAGGTCTGTCACAACTGTTAGATTGGAGGAAGGAACGTAGGCACTAATGCCTCAACCCCTTTTAGCCTTTGCAAGTAGTGAAGGAATCGAGACCATAGATCCCAATATTCATGGGAGTTACTTGGACTGTCCGTCAGAGGGACACATGGCTACCGGTCAACATTTCAGCACCTGAGAAACCAAAGGGCAAGACCCCTTATCTTCGCAAGTCGCAAAATCCCAGTATACGAAACCCTAAATCGGTTTACTGTGAATAAGTTTGGGAAAGTCATGATTTGATCGCGACCATTGATCATCCCAAAAATATCACAATAGTTGATCGTGGCTAAAGGTCGCAGTTGTCCATCGGAGGGACATGTGGCTGCTAGTCAGCGTTTCGGTGTTTCGACACCCGAGAAACCAAAGGGCAAGACCTCTCGTCTTTGCAAGTCACGAAATCCCGGTACCTGGAACCCCGATGCGCTCTGTGGTAGAAAGGAGGAGTCCTGAAAGGATCTGGACCATCCATCGGAGGAGACACATGGTGAGCGGTCAGATTTCGGAGAAAGCTCTAAAATCCCGTGAGTCGTTGGATCTCATACAAGGACTCGCGTATCGGGTTTCAGGGTTTGAAGAGTTAAAATACTTGAATCTCTTGCATTTCAAACTCCTGTTTACTAAAATCTCGATATGGCCAGGACCATCAGATCAGGGGAAGATTCACAGCCGTCGATCTCAGCAAAGGTAAGATTTCAGGTTTTGGGGTTTGAAGAGTCGAAATACTTGACTCTCCTGCATCGCTGAGTCGTGAAATGTGAAAGGCGCCTCTTGGCTTGGGCCGTGGTCATAACCAATGATCACATGGAGGTGGATAAGGGGAAAGCTATCCTGCGCTAGGCCCCCGTAGGAATTCGGGGATTCTTTCCCTCGAAGAAAAGAGGTGAAAATTTTAGTTTGTCATAGTGGGTATGTGACACTCTTACTCCACAAAGCGTCTTCCGGTGAGGGATTTCACCATAAGGGGACCACTTTGGATTTCATCCATATTTACTTCTTATCAACCATGACAAGACAATAATGAGTCATATTTACGTCAAACGATATTTGTTCCATTACCCAAACCTTTGTGTTGCAGGGCTTTATTCAAGGGTTGACATCAATGATAACCAAACTTAATCAACAATCTCCCCCTTTGGAATTGATGGCAACACTCTGATGCAATACTGAAATCATATCACTCATGCTTCCCCTGGAACCATGCCTCTATCCTCTATATCTGATAAATTTGCCTCTGTATTCTACATATGATGAATATGCTCCCCCTGGAACCATGCCTTTGTCCTCTGCATCTGATAAATATCTCCCCCTTTGTCATCAATGGCAAAGGTATCTTTCCATCCGGGGCTTCTCCCCCTGACTGAACTGTCCTATTATGGTGCTTCCTCATGTACATGTAAGACATATAAGATAAGCATTCAAAAAACATTCGTTTTGGAGTAGAAATAACTCCAAGTCTTTGGCGAAGATATTCAAAGGCTTCCCGTGGAAGTGGTTTTGTAAATATGTATGCCACTTGTTCTTTTGTGCCCACATACTCAACTCTAATGTTCTTTTCTGCAACCTATTCCCATAGAAAGAGATACTTGATTGGAATGTGCTTCATCTTGGAGTGCATCACCGGGTTTTTTGAGATACCGATGGCACTTGTATTATCACAATATATTGAAATGGGCTCATCATACTCAACCTGTATATCTGTCAAAGTTTGTTTCATCCAAAGAACCTGTGTATAACATGTTGTTGCTGCAATATACTCTTCCTTGGCTATAGAGAGAGATACTTATGATTGTTTCTTGCTTATCCATGATACCAAACACTCACCTAAGTAGAACGCTGCTAAATTGGTGCTTCGTCGGTCATCAATACAACCTTCCCAATCTACATTTGTATAGGAAATAAGTGATAGATCTTTTCCTTTTGGATACCATAATCCAAACTCTTTTGTTCCTTTGAGATATCTGAAAATCCTCTTTACTGCTAATACATGTGATTCCTTTGGTGTTGGTTGAAATCATGCAACCTGTCCAATTGCTTGCATTACATATGGTCTGGATGTTGTCACATATAGTAGGTTGCCAATCATTGACTTGTATTTCCTATGATCTATAGACTTCGAATCATCATCTTTTCTCAACTTACAACCAGTTTGCATGGGAGTGATAACTGGTTTGCAATCTTCCATTCTGAACCTCTTTATCATTTCTCTGATATAATTGGTTTGAGAAATAAAAATTCCTTGGTTGCTTTGACATATCTGAAGTCCCATAAAGAAGGATAGTTCTCCAAGTAATGACATTTCAAATTCATTATGCATGTCTTTTGCAAATTTCTGGCTTAACCTGTCATCATCGCTACCAAAAATAATATCATCAACATAAACTTCAATTAATAAAATATTACCTTGACTTACCTTGATGTAGAGGTTGTTGACTGCACTTCCTTTTCTGAACCCTTTCTGCTGCAGATACTTATCCAGTCTGAAGTACCATGATCTAGGAGCCCGTTTTAAACCATACAACGCCTTCTTTAATTTACATACATAGTATGTGTTCTCTAACAACTAAAATCCTTCTGGTTGTTCAATGTAGACTTCTTCTTCAAGTTCCCCATTTAGAAAATCTGATTTTACGTCCATTTGATATACTTTAACATTTTTGGAGCATGCATAAGATAAAAGTAAACGGATTGATTCCATTCTGGCAACTAGGGCAAATGTCTCTTCAATGTAGATTCCTTCAATCTGTGCATATCCTTTACATACCAATCTAGCTTTGTTCATTGTAACCTGTCCATATTCATTCAATTTATTCCTGAAAACCCATTTTGTGCCAATCACATTCTTATTCTTTGGTCTTGGAACCAATTCCCAATTGTCATTTTTCTCTATTTGATCCAATTCTTCATCGATGGCCTTATTCCAAAATTCATCCTTGTTGGCTTTTTCAAAACAGTTCAGTTCAATTACAGATAAGAGTGCTAGGTGTGTTTGTTCTGGTGAACGGATTTTTATTCTAGTCTCAACTCCTGCATCTTTGTTTCCAATAATCTGATCTGAAGGATGATTCTTCTGTACTCATTTTCTAGGTGTATTTGGAGATACTTTCTGAACTTGCTCTTCTGTCAGATTCGCTTCATCTTCATATTCCTCTTCTACTTATTTTTCATCTTATTCTTCGAAAAGTTGTTCCATTGATTTGTTTTCTTCTTCCTTTGATTATGCTCTGCCTGTTTCATCAATTGTTACGTTGATGCTTTCCACAACTTTTTAGATTGTAACACTTGTATGATTTCCTTGTACTTGAGCAACCAACAAGTATTCCTTTGTCCACATGAGAGTCAAACTTTCCCATTCTGCCATCTTCTCTTTTGATGTAGCATTTTCTTCCAAAAACTCTGAAATGCTTCACATTTGTTGGTATTTCTTTCCATAACTCGTAGGGATTTTTATCAATATTGTTTCTGAACATTACTATGTTTTGAATGTGAAATACTGTATGCACTACCTGTGTCCAAAATATATCTGTCAATTTGGAATCCATTAGCATTGTTCGAGCCATTTCTTGTACTGTCCTGTTCTTTCTTTCAACAACTCCATTTTGTTGAGGTGTCCTAGCAACGAATAATTGCCTTTTTATTCCATGACTGCTATAGTAGTCCATAAATTCCTTTGACTTGAACTCTCCTCCACTATCAGATCTCAAACATTTGATTCTTGAATCCATCTCATTTTCAACCATTTCCTTGTAGATATTGAAGTTTTCAAAAGATTCTTACTTGTACTTGAGAAAGCAAACTGCAGTCATTCTTGTATAATCATCAACTAATAACATAAAGTATTTTTCACCTTTTAAGCCCTTTGTTGTAGTTGGTCCAACTAGATTAGTGTGCACAATTTCCAGTGGTCTTGTTGTTGAATATTCCTTTGATTTGAACCTAGTCTTTGTTTGCTTTCCTTGTTGACAATGCTTGCATAAAGTGTTGGTTGGTTTCATGATCTGGGGCATTTCTCTGACTGCTTCTCTTTTGCTAACTTTGACAAGGTTATCAAAATTCATGTGACCCATTATTCTATGCCATAACCAACTTTCATCTTCCTTTCCTAGAAACACTTTTCATTTCCAATTTCACTTAACACATATATGTTGTTTGAAGTTCTTGCAGTTGTACTGACCAATTTCCTTGAACCTTCGGTCCAAATAGTAAAACAATAAACTCGAAATGTCCAAACCTCTTCTTAAAGGTGGTATTAGGGATGTCATCCTACTTAATCCGCAACTGGTGGTATCTTGATCGCAAGTCTATCTTTGAGAATACCGTCATGCCCTTCACTTGATCGAATAGAACATCAATCCTCGGCAACAGATACTGATTCTTGATCATTGCCTTGTTCAATTAGTGGTAGTCAATGTAGATCCTCCACGACCCATCCTTCTTTCGTATGAAAATAACAGGCGCACCCCATGGTGACACACTTGGACGTATCAGTCCCAGGTATAGCAACTCCTTCAGTTTCATTCTCAACTCCTGTAACTCTGGGGTCAACATCCGATAAGGCATTCTCTCTATCGGTTCAGTCCCCAGTTTTAAGTCTATAGTAAACTCCAATTCCCTCTTCGATAGCATCCCAGGTGACTCCTCTGGGAAGACATCCGCAAACTCTCCACCATAGGAAGGTGTTATAGTCCTTTCGCTACTCCCTTTTCATTTAATGCAAGGATCGCATAAAGCTTACATCCCTTGTGCATGCTCTTCCATAGATGCAAGGAAGAGATGAACCTCAAGGAAACTCCCTAGTTCCATCCTACAATCACACTTCTTTTCCCCTCATCATCGACCAAGCTCAGTCATTTTGTCTTACAGTTGATTATCGCTTCATGCGATTCCATCTAGTCCATACCGATTACGATGTCATATGATCCTAATATCATGACATACAGGTTAGCCCTGGTGACAAACTCTCCTAGGTTAAGGGAATAGACCGTAACCCTTCCTCCAACCTTCTTTTTGGCTCACGAATCCATCTCTACAAAGCTAAACTCATCATGTTCAATTGCCATTAACAAAATCCTTTTTACCACTGCACTAGAAATGAATCTCTCAGTAGCACCAAGATCTATTAAAATACTAAGGGTCTGGTCAGTGATGATACCTGTTGTCTCGAGCATAGTCGACTAATGCTCTTCCTGGTGGTTATTCACCACTACATGAATCCAATGGGCCTTGCCCAAATATCCCACGGTAGTGGGTCCAGATGATCTAGATGCTCTAGTCCTCTCCACAGGGAATTCATGCTAGTAGTGTGGCTCCCCACACATCCAACACCCCGTCTTTGGCCTAGTAGTCCTAGTACCTGAAGTAGAAGATGATATCCCACTAGCCTGGAATCCTGGTATGTTCTGTTGAACATGCCTAAGCTACTACTAATGTGTTCGATGCTACTGTCGAAGCTATGGTCCCCGATAAGGTGTCCGTTGCTGAGGCGTCGGTCACCAATATGTAGTGAAGGTGGATCCCCTTTGGAAGCCATGATATCCTGGCATAAGTCTAGCTGGTGTTTGATGCTACTGCACACTAGATGACACTTGCCTTGCTGGTCTCATTAGAGTCCTGGTCTGACCTCCGTTGATAAGCTCCTCCTCTGCTATGTGGGCCTTCTAGACGACATCATGCAAGGTTTGAGGCATCAAAATCCTAACATTTTCACATATGCTTTCCTGAAGGCCGAACACGAAATTGTTGACCTTAAGTTTCTCAGTGTTAAGATGTGGAGCATACTGAAGAAGCTCCATAAAATGGGCCTCGTACTCGTGCATCGTACAACCACCCTGTCGTAAGGTGTTGAACTAATTGAGCTGACCCTCAATGAATTCCTTTGATAAGTACCTCTCTCTGAACCGTTCCTCTAATAGTTCCCATGACACGTCATCGACGACCATGTTCAAATGTTGCAGGAGCGTCTTCCAGCATAGAAGAGCACTCCCCTTCAATTGAAATACCACCATGTGGACCTTCATGTTGGAGGTCGTAATCGCGAAGCATGAAGCACAACACCTTGATTTACAACCATGCCTCGACGACACAGCTGTCCATGACACTCGTGGACTCGATAAATCCACTCTCTCAAGTTCTCGGTGGATGTTAATGGTACTAGCTAGGGAACATTGTGGACCCTCAGTGGTACAGGTTTCATGGCCTCAACTTAGTACTGAAGGTGAATCAAGGCCCTTTGACATTACCTGGAAGGACCTTGTCTGACCATCATCATCCCTTATAACAAGCAAATCCATCCCAAGGACTTTCTACTCCCCTTGGGGGTTCGACTCCGAGGGTGTGGAAACTTCTGGAGGCGACGCACCTCCTTCCATGGAACCACGTTGCGAACCTCTGAGGCATCCTCTAAAAGCGATCACCAAAAGGACATGCTTAGGTTTTAAATTAACACAAGGGTTAATGCTCACAGGTTTAATGCAATAGAAATCCTGGCGATCCACAGTCGCAGGGTTGAACCTGCTCTGATACCATAAGTAACGTCCCCAATCAATATGACTACATGCGAAACCAAAAGTGCATTTTTTTTTTTAAAGGAAAGAATTTGATGACGACAACAGTAACCACACAACTGAGGACGAATGGCAGCACATCGTCCAGGCATCAAACAATTATGACTCCACGCCCCGGGCACAAGGGCAACTGGGCAAACATGTACATAACAAAAAGGAGGAATGACTACCCACCTGACGCAAACAAGACACACCTACAAGCTAAGGGACAACATCCCCTGACACATGACCAAAGATGAACAAGACTAGAACCTCAAGGCATGTGAACCCAACACATGAAGGCATTCCACCCCGCCACCAAGAGAATCTTACAACACTCGACAACACTCACACTGAACGCACCAAATCTGACTAAGTTCTCATTCGACACTATCCAATAGGGCGCACCATGATCCCCTCATCAAAAATCATGCCATCCCCAGGTGATATCCGTGTCAAAACCTTAGCACCACACATCCTATCTGGACCGAGGACTCTAGAAAAATCCGACATGTGAGGAGCCAAATACCGAGAAGAATCACACCCAAACCCCAACAACAGGTCAACGATATGGCAGAGGATGACTACGAGGGAAGACACAAACCAATACATGACTTTGTCAACCACCCACGCCTTTTATCAAGTCTAACCGGTCAATAAATACCATCTAATTAACATTGAATACAGATCAATTTTATCATTACTTACGATCTAAAGGGAAATTCTAACTTAATTCCAAATTGACATTAAATACAACCAATTTAGAAAGTCTAATTGCCATTTGTCCATAATTACCATCTAATTGACAAATCTAATTTAATCAATACTAAAACAATAAATTACAATTACCATCTAATTTGACAAGTCAGTTTAATCAAGGTTAAAAGCAAAGGACAAGTCTGGTCTGAGTTAGTTAAAGGCGATCTAAACAATTCAAGGTTGTCTATTCAATGAAGAGGTTGTCTAAAAGGCTAATCATTTGTTGTAAGAAGTAATTATAAATTACCAATGCTACAAAACTACTATGTACATTATACATGGGTTGTCAAATAAAACAATAGAAGGCATGTAGAGGACGAGTCACCGGGCCATCTAAGTAAAACATTACCCGAATTAGAATGTGTTTTAATCAATTTAGAGAAGGGTTGTCAATAAGTAACAAACATTAAACACAGACAAGAGCTAAATACCATTAACTCAGGAATATAAAAATGATAATGCAGTCCTGGCAGGCCATCAATAAATGAAACGTACTCCTAAAAAGGTAATAATGTAGACCCAAGGTAAGTCCGAACGCAACCCAGTCCAAGGGACAAAGTTCCAGGTACACAGGCGACTAAGACTATCTTAAAAGAAAAAATCGTGAACATTACACACAACCCAAAGGAACTATAAAATTGTTGTGGTTAAAAACACATAATCATAATGCCAGTAAATACAATAGCATTGCCATTAAAGCAAGTTGTTGTACCTTATTCACCACGGATTGGAAATATACATAATTTTTTTCAAGGAGGAAGTAAATATAACTACATCGACATCGATGAAATCGTAACTGCCAATAGTTGTAATTACATTGCCAGGATGCCAATTATAAACACATACAAGAATAACTAAAAACGTTTTTCCCTTTGCAGGGATACCAAAATAGAAAAAAGAAATGCAGAGAGGGATAATTAAACATTTTTCCATTTGTCGGAATACCAATTACAAACATAGATAGGGATAATTAACACGTTTTTCCATTGCCAGGATGCCAAATATCAAAGAAAACACAGACAGGTATAATTAAACATTTTTCCATTTACCGGAATACCAATTACAAATGCAGACAGGGATAACTAACACATTTTTCCATTTCCAGGATGCCAAATATCAAAAAACGCAGACAGGGATAATTAAACATTTTTTCATTTGCCGAAATACCAATTACAAACGTAGACAGGGATAACTAACACATTTTTCCATTCCCAGGATGCCAAATATCAAAAACGCAGACATGGATAATTAAACATTTTTCCATCTACCGGAATACCAATTACAAACATAGACGGGGATAAATAATACATTTTTCCATTGCCAGGATGCCAAATATAAAAAAAAACGCATCAGAAGGGGAATTACATTGTGATCAATAATATAAAAGAAAATTGTTGTACAAACATCCCAGGAAATAAAGGAATAAAAAAAACGATTATCTGTAATATGTAAAGAGTAGACGGACCATTCAATGTAAAAAGAAGATGTTCTAGTTCAATTCAACATCATAGAAGAATAAAAATGTAATCACTCTACAACTCAATAATACAAAGACAAGAAAAAGATAAACTCTCACCATCAATCAATAAATTGTCAGGTCGAATATATGTATCAAGGCACAAGACAACAATCATCCAAGGACAACCATCAGAGGTAGACACCTAACAGGAACATCCTTTACTCATCATCCTCGCACAAGAAAGAAGGGCATTGAGATCCATAGGTCTATTAACGCCGAAGTGACGACCGTAGATGAGGCTCCTGGTTGACTGCTCAGGCGAGGACTGATGAGCTAGGGATGAAAGAGAAAACAACCACAATCGTCATAATCAATACACCACAAGGCAGTCAAGACATGCAGGAAAATGAAGGCCATGTGAGTCAATCAATCATCGAGATAGGCTATGAAAAATTTCATTCATCCATCTAGACAATTAGTTTACTTACCCAAATAAACATGCAGATCCAAAGCATAAATCCTACAAACAATCTACTGTACAAAAATGAAGAAAGCATACAGTTTCTTGATCGCTTGCTCTGAGTTGACATCCCTCACGTTCCATGCAACTCCCACTTGCCGACCAACGAGACTTCACCAGTACCTCCCAGATAATGCTAGGGGTACTCTTCTTCCTCCTTATCCCCCCAAGCCACAAAGGGGCCACACACACTAACCAGAGAATCAACTAGCTCCCAGCTCACCTCGCAAGGCTGAGCTACCACTCCTCACTGAGCTGGGTATCCCAACTCCCACAAGCTAAGTCATTCCAGTAGATATTTCTGCAGCGTAATGTTACACAAATAGAAAAATATCCTTCATCCTTCTCCTCCCTTCATTATATAGAGTTTTGAAGTCCCTTACTTTCCTAAAATATCATTTAATTAAAGTTTTAAAAATGAATTCCTAAAAATTCCTCCCCGTACAAGTGTCACCCATCCCCTTAATTCCTCCATAAATTAATTTCTTTAATTAATTAATTTCCCTTATTTCCCTCACCCACCTATAGTCACTCCTAGAATCACTCCTAGGTGTCCCCAAATTCTCTTACAAGTTTTAATGACTTTCCCCATTATTAATTTGCTAGTTTAGTTCAAATTAGAAAGTTATTAAACGTTATATACCTCACTAAGTTTGACTTCTGCGTTTTCCCTTGTGTTTCCCTTTTCTTTTTATCTTTCCCTCTTTTCCTAGTTTCCTAATTATTCTAGATTTCCCTCTTTCCCCTTTTCATTAAGAACTCAATTTCATAGGTGTAGAAATTAACTTTTAATTATCATATATATATATATATATATA
>JZKD02S0578592.1:107157-120427 GCA_000966675.3 Picea glauca
CAAAAAGAAGTAATAGAAATCAGTTGTGAAAAGGACAACGCAATGCCATCAAGGAAAAAACAGTTGCAACAGAACAAGAAAGCATAGACACTACTCAGCTTATATATATGGATGAATACGATTGGAAAAGGAATGTTGTTGTTGTTTTCATGATTGTAAAATTTTCTCCCTTTGTTGTTGTTAGTAATACTAGGTTGGGTTTGAGTCCTATAAATGTAATTTGTACACCATTTTTGGAAATAGAGCTCTGCGACATGGGTCCAGAGCCAGGATTCTGTAACAAAGAATCACTTTGTATCTCTGAGGTTGTATATGATAAATTTATGAATATAATATATGAAGAAGGATCCAAAATTTCAAAATATGTTGCAGCATTCCGTATTTATACTTTTGCATTGTATCTTTACAATAATTCTTTATGCTTGATAAGTTCCACATGATGTTTTTGTGCATGAATTATTTTCACAACCTAAGTAGTTTCAGTTTTTGAGCATATGAGTTCAGATCTTCTCTGTAGTTAGTTTGTCTTACGCAAGATCAGGATGAATCTTGAAGGTTTTGTGAACCCTCCTAATTATTCTCCTTGCCCTTCCCTATCCTTCTATCTTGGTTGTGCTTTGGGTGAGACTTCTTCTCTTCATAGGAGATGAAAATGCCAACGCTCTAGACTACATGATACTTTTTGTTGGTAACCTGAGAAGGACCTTGGCCTGATTAATTCCATGCCAACAAAATAGTTCTATTGCTGGGACATACGTTAAAGGGAACATGTAGGGAGGATGCTTCCTCGGATTCACAAATACAATATTAACTAATGGTGGGAGAGAAATTGTGACACCTTCATATGGAAAGAAGCGGAGTTGAGAAGAAAGTCTATGAAAGATACTTGGGAGGTAGTCTTTTAATCAGAAAGGTCGAGCGGCCAATATGAGGTATTTTGGGTTAAGTTCAAAGACAAAATTTTCCACTAGATAGATAGGTTCCAAGAAGCTCTAGAGTTTCAAAAAAAATTCAAGAGGACCTGTACTTGGGATACAGAAAATATTGCAACACTTCATGGAATGGATTTTCTAGTCATGCAAACGATTTCTTTCTAGATCAATACCACATTAGAAGGATACATTATTGAGTTTGCAAATTGAGAACCAACTATATTTTTCATGAGCATAATCATATTTCAAGAAATATGCAAGGGGAAGACTGTTGAGAGAAATCCCCATGTGGATTAAGGTTTTCTTGATGGAAGAGGGGATGCTGACTATGTCCCCAGCTAAGATGGCAGCGTAAACACCCTCACTTGGGGTAGGGCGATTTTAGGGTGGATTCATGGCCTGAGAGAGGGGAAAGGGTTATTTGATAAATGGGGGAAACAATAATAAATGGACTCAAGAGATGAGGGAGCCCTAAAAAGAGCCACCATAGTTGAGAAGTGGTGGCATGGAAAGATAAAGAAAGAAGCAAAGCAGTCTGAGAAGTTGCGGAAAGAAATCAGACCACGAGAAGTAGAGGAAAGACAGATGGAAGAGTTGTGGAAGATGAGAAGACATGAAATACTAGCTAGTCAAATACTAAGTGAGAGAGAAGGGAAAAGAGAAAGAAGTTCCTAGGAGGTTGGACAAGAAGGAGAAGGTGTAGAAGCAAGGGAGAAGGAAGACGACATGGATCTTGAAGAGGAAATAGAAGATTCAGCCCCGATGCCAGTAAATATTGAGAATACAACTGAAGAAACTGCTCCAGAAGAAGAGAACGAGACCCCCCAAATAAAAGAAACCCTCCTTGAAGCCAGTGGCACCAGCCCTAAATCACACATACTGCAAGTGTCTTCTATACACGAGGTAAATTCAATACTACCTTCTTATGCTAATTTGCTTCCATTACAAGTAGTTAGTCAGTCACAACTGGGAAATTGTTGATTGGCGAAATCGATCGTCCGTCAACTGAGAGAGTGGAATCGGTCTGGGGTTGTCTAATAACCCAAGCCGTTTGGAATGAACCACCCTGATGGGTTTAGCGGCTCCATTAGCCGATCTAAGGTCCTAAAAGAACAAAAGAAAAATAATCTAAACTAACTAATCTAACTAAAACTATATAAAACAAACTAAACTAACTAATAAATAAAACTAACTAATAAACTAATCTAATTAAAACTAACTACTAAACAAACTAACTAATTATTAAAGCAAATTAAACTAATCTAATTGTTCTATATATATAATCTACTAATTACTACTATTAACTCTAATTGACTTTCTAATTACTAACTGTAATATAGCTTATTCACAAAATATGCAATATTGACAATTTACATATTTAATTAAAACCTGAAAAACTCGTTTGCAATCTGCCCTAAGACAGTAAGAGGTATTTTTATTGCTTTTATTATTTTTATGAATAGAAATAAAACAGAAAGCTAATTAAACTAAAACACTAATCTAAATGATAAATATATCTAATCAAATTAACGAAAACAATCGCAAACTAACCTGGATAAACGTTCCAGATTTGCCCTGTGTATGATGACTATGCTAGCAGATCGGAGGAAGGAAACTCGCACCGATTAATCCAAAAGATTCTCGTAAACGATCAACTATGATGCTCTTTTAAGTTTGTTTACAGGACAAACAAGACATAAAAAATCATAACAATTATATGATTTATAAATCTCTGCAATTAGGTAAACTTGTTATGCAAAAACTTATACTTAATAATCCAATTAATGAAGAAGAGAAATCTGTCATTCACAAACTGAATCAAGTAATTGATATGTTTTTAAATACCGGAAGAAATAAGATATGGATTATATTAATTAAATCATATCATTTGCAGAAGACTAAGAAAGCTAAAGTAGTCATTAACCAAATGAAAATTGATAAACATGAACATGAAACAAAATATTGATATTATGAAAAGCTAAAGTTGTAGCAGAACATCAATTTCTATCTTAGTCTCTATTAGATATCCATTATCCTGGTTCTCCCACAAGTGAGGATGATCACTATTACAAAAATAATAGGTATTTAAAGGTTTTCCATAGGGTAAAACCTCCCTATGGAAGTTATAAAACTGTTTACATGAAATCTAGGAGATATCCCAAAGTTGTCTAAACTAGGAAATTAAAATGAAACTAAAACATCCAAATATCCTCTAAACTGTCCATCAAATCCCATGTAATTTCGAATTCACCTGAAACAAGTCAGAAATAGACAAGTTAGAGAGATATTTCTTAATAAAACAATAAAAATCTAATTCTACAGACTTAGCTACAGAATCATCTGATTATGTAGCTAGTCTAAAATAAGACACATAATCATAATTGAAATTAAATCAAATCTTTTAAGAAATTTAATTGAATTGACATCCAATAATTATTTGAGAATGAATCATAAATTGAAACCGTTATTCCATTATGAACTCAAACAAGATCCACATCATTTAACCAAAGACAGAGATAGTGATACTCTGTTTCGATTATTGTCATAAGTCGGGTAAATGAAATCATATGGAACAACATCGTAATCATTTCTCAACAAATCGAATCCATCTGTTATGATATCGTTTTGATATTCAATTGAAAACAAAAAAAAATCACAAACACTTCGTTATACTTGTCTCATCAATAGGAGAAATAATCGAATCGAACAGGATTATCACGATAACTGTATAGCAAGCGATTTAGACTGTGAACGAATTCAAACCATAACTGACTCATAACAAAATCGTAACAGGATCAATCAAACAAAGTTTGTTATAGATTTCGATCGTTGATCATTGCACAGTAAGCAAACAAGATTGATTGATTTTGATCGCAATCGTTTCAGTCAAATGAATCATAACATGGTTTGACCAATTCATTTCACAAATTTAAAATACAGAGCATCAATTATAATTTGAACTCGACTCATAGGAAAAACTTGCCAAATTAGAATAAGAGCGAATTGATTAGCTAAGATTTTCACACAGTTGTTATGATTCGGGCGCAAATGTAATTTGAGCGTATTATTTTCATTAAAGAAACATAGTCATTATCCTTAACTTGGAAACAATCAAAGATAGAACATCATATGACACAACATCGTAACAAGTATCCTCCTGAAAACATTTACCAATCATGGCATACCAATGATAACGAAATCGAATCCGAGCAAAACCATAACAATCAAACTCAATCAAATCGTTTACCAACCATAGCATATGGATCATAACAAAATCAAATCCGAACATGATTATGTTCTAAAATGAATATGAAAAATTTCCTTGTCAAATTGGATTCAAACCAATTCATTTGAAGGAAAACAATCAAACAAATTCAAACGAAGATCACTCAAATCCAATCAAAATCTATTGATTTATATACTGGGAATAATCAGATCGTATATTGAATCGAAATTTCTTTTTATTCAAAGCAAAGCTATATATAGAATGCACGCAATATAACAGAGCCATTCAAGATGTGAACATAACTGTTTAAAATTGAATTCAAATCGTTATATCAACCTAGATTATTTACAAAACAAAACGATGTCAAAACCATACCTATGTAGCGACGAGGCTGCTTGATTATGCCAGCTTGGAATTTACAACAGTCGTGGCTAATTCCACGTTTTTGAATAGGATGGCGCCGGTTTTCTTTTGCTTTTTATCTGTCGCTTGGAGATTGGATTTTTGACTGGTTAGCACTGCAATCTAGTCTTCCAAAGATTGAATATTTGATTGGAGTATCGGAACATCAATATAATATCACTCTAACCATGAACTGCATTGGTCACAGGGTGACTGTGTGGGTTTCGAGGGTTTGGCCAAATGACCAAGGGTTTCACAAGGCACTCTAATACCCAGTTAGTTAGGGTCATCCTTTAGGCAGGGGGGTAGGTTTGATACAAAATCATAAGAGGGTTCGGGACATAACCCTTGCGAGTAGGGGTACTCATTGGCCAAAAAACGCTCAATATCTGAATTAGAATCCTCACTTAGGATGATAGGGTTTGACTCGGCAAAGGGTTTTGGTTTGTTTCTGGCCATTCTCGAAATGAGTCGGGCATTCCTTTTCCCTTTGGCATTTGCAGTAATGTTTGCCTTGGGATTTTTGCTCATAGGATTTTTAATGGCCTCTGCACTCTTAGTTACAGTGTCGGGTAAGTCGATAGGAGGGTTGGCCAAGGGTTTAGGCAGTAGGAGGTGTAAGGGTACAGGTAGTTCAGCCTTGGCTTCAAATACCACAGGTTTATCAACCTGTACAGGGTCGTTGCCTTCAAAGCCATTATGGGAGATGAAATCCTTCCAACTATCACCCAACAAACTCAAATGATAAACAACGATGAGCTTAGTAAGCCCATGATGAAACAGGTTGTTGTCAACCCTGTGTCTCTTAAACTTTTTAGACATTTTATACAGGCTCCGATGAAAGTAGAAAGGCATGTTTAGAGGATAACCTATAAAAATCATCAGCAGATGCAGGTGATAAAGGAACAAAAGTCCGTATCGACCTTCGAAGGTCACGAACTGCTTGATAATCATCAAAGTATCATGCCATCGTGGTTTAAGTGCAAATATAGGCATACCTGTCTCACAAGAGGTGACTTTATGGGATAGAAACAACAATGTCCATGACACTTCCTCAACCTTGCAATTATTAAACCAACGCTGTCCCAAAGTAGATGACCTCATAGCTGAGCTGATAAACTGTTCATCAATCTCTAACTGTACATCACCTACCTTGGATCGAAAACCATCAAAGGTCATGGCAAACTGTCGTGCTACACAAAGGTTAAAACCCTCGAATCGTTTTACGAAGGTAAGCCATCCACTGTCTTCCAAATCTTGGTGGGCATTGTCAAACATTAACAGGGCTTGATTGCCGTTGGGTTCGACTCACACGACTAGTGCCATGGAGCCAAATGCATGGTAAGGGAAGGGTTTGAATTCACCAACACACACAGTAATAGAGCTACCTGAACCAACAACAATGAACGAGCCAAAAGGGATAAGCATAAATGCGAGCATGCGAAGGTGGTGGAGTCTGCCATGCATAATATTCATTATCCAAGTACAACCACCGATTTACATAGCTGTTCAATCCATAATAATAGTTCAACCATCGAATCATGCTCCCAACTAATGAAATCAAATGTGTATAAAAATACGCGCCAACATTATGCCATAGTATTCAAACATCCGACATATAAATCAAAACCCAAAATCAACTATGCACCAATGTATATAATCAAAAGTTTAGCCAAGGTGCCAAACGATGTTCATGTAGTTGATAAGCCAAAAGTTATAAAAAGATTAACATAAGGATTATACCATATATATATATAGAAAAAATTAATCATAACCCCTATGCATTTTCATAGAATCAATGATCAGGCAAGTCATAACAAGTGTAAATCCAAATTCTCAATGCCTTACAAACTCAATAAAACCAAGTTATACAATCAACATAAGAATATCCAATGAGCATAGTTCGAAAGTTCTTCCAGCCACATAATGATAAACAAAAGGTAAGAGCAGTAGGCATATCGATAAAAATATCATGACAGTTCAGATAGTGATCGAAATGTGACCTTGTAAGGAGAAGTTTTCATGCTTACAGTCGTGAAAACTTAATGAAGACAAATGTGCAAATGCCGCAAGAAATGAAAAAGTCGTCTATTTGAAAATTGCGACAAAACTTTATGTTTGCAAGACATAGGTGTAGGCAGCTTATAGGATAATAGAAAAAAGTGAATTGGATGCCAACAATGGCGACACACTGGTAGAAGCAGTTATCTCTGTCAAAAGTAACAAATTCAGATTAGGACAGCGAAGAAAATTTCAACTCAAAAATAACAACCGAAAATTATACAAACATCATTGTTAATCATATTTTCCAGCAGTGTTTTAAAAGACGAAAACCAATAACAGTCTTAAGATTAGCAAGTCGCGATATTAAAGATAAATATTCAATATTGTTGGCATAGCCGTTGCTGCCAGAAGGCATCCATAGCCTCGACAGGGTTGCCATTTAACCCACTCCAACATCTATATCCTGTCAAGAAGTTCTGGATTAGAATAAAGGACATTAAAGAGGATTATTTTTTATGAATTTTCATGTACCCGACATTGCTTCGCTGTTAGCGGGCCTGTTCAGTACCCCGACGAAGTTGTCTTGGTTCCATGCATGCATTTACCCACTTCCAACAGACCTGTTCAGTATCCCGACGAGTTTACAAGCACTTCCCACAGCTCTTATTCATAATTTATTTTGTTTTTCTTTTATAGATATATAGCTGAGCGGGGTGACGCTGAAAATCTTGATATTTTAACATATTTTTTAGATCTCATCAGAATATTTTAGCACTGTCCTTTATTTAGCTCCAGAGATGTTTTATTTACAAAACAACTTCCTACGACAGGGAGACATATTTTGAGTCATTCCTTTATGGAAAAAGGGACAGCGTAAAAAGATAATAGATGATGTTGACAAGCTTTCCTCAGAGATTGAAATCAGTAAACTTCTTTCAAAATTTTCCAACACAGATATCAATTTCAACAATATATCGTTGATGTTTGTGCAAATTTTCAGAAGTTATTTCAGCGAAGAAATATTCTATTGTCTTTGTTTGAATAGCTCAGTGTACAGGTATGTGTATTTTTCAAAAAACAAAAACTGATAAATTCAAATCAAAATCAACATAGAAAGCAAACAAAAATGCAAACAAGAATGAAATATTTACATAATATACAAGGGTAGTTATTATGCAAAGTATATTTTTAGGGCTTGGCCGTTCACCAGATAGGTGTCAAGCTGCCCTTCAAGATTCTACAATCGAAAGGAACTAGGACCCAAATTTTCAGCAATTAAAAATGGTCCAAGCCATAAGTTTTGAAATTTTGTGTGCTCACCCTTTCCTTCATGTGGTTTGTCCCATTTTAAGATGAGATCGCCTACTTCAAAATTCCTATCAGAAGCAGAATTAGAATTGAACCAGATTTTAACCAATTGTTGATGTTGATCTAACTTATGCTTATCTTGGGCTCTGACCTCTTCTAGCTTCATCAAAGCATTAATTCGGTTTTCTAGAGGGGGACAATCTTCTTCTTGGACCTTTTGTGACAACTGAAGCGAAGGAAGAAGAATGTGAGGTGGAAGAATTGATTCTCTACCATAAATGAGAAAAAAGGGGGAGTTACCTATAGCAGCTTTTGGCATTACCCTATCAGCCCATAGTGCGTTCAGCAGTGCATTGTGTCAATTCTAGTGATTTTCAAGCACCGTTCTCTTGATAATTTTGATCAAGTTCTTGTTTGTTGATTTTGCTAATCCGTTGCCCTAGGGGTAGTAACTAGAAGAATACTTCAGATTAATTCCTTTCTCCAAAGCAAACTCGGTCATCTCAAGAGAAGAAAAGTATGAGGTGTTGTCAAAGACTAGACAATCAGGGATACCGAAACGAGTGATAATATTCGAGTTTAGAAAAGCGATTACCTGATTGGTGTTGACAGTTTTTAGCGCAGCAGCTTCAGACCATCGAGTAAAGTAATCTGTGGCTATCACAATATACTTGTGTTATTGCGAGGATGGAGGGTTAACATGACCTATGATATCAAGGCCCACATTGCTGGAAAGGAGAATCTGCTAAAACGGGTTGTAAGGGAAAGGCTGGTTTTTGCAACCGCCCTGATGCTTTCTGATAGATGATACATTTATGACACAAGGCATGGGCTTCCATAAAAAGCGTGGGCCAGTAATAACCAACTCTTAAAACCTTATGAGTAGTGGTGTCACCACCGAAGTGACCACCAACTTCTCCTGCATGCAACTCGAGCAAGACTTTTTATGCTTCGTCTTTCTCGAGACAGCGCATCAATACGCCGTCAAAATTCTGACGAAATAGTATACCGTTAACTAGATGAAAGGAGGCAGAATTTAGCCTCAACACTCTTCTCTTGGCAGGGTCAAGGTGATGGGGCGCTGACCCATGTTCAAGACAGAATCTAATATCGTCGTACCAGGGACTAACGAGGTTTTGTGCGCAACAAATCAAACTTTGATCACTTTTTCCTAGGTTTGACGTATCACTATCTTCTTGCTGTCCTGTTTCCGAATCAACAACCAACTTACACAACCCTTGGCCTCTCACAATCTAAGCTGGGGTGATTTCTAAGTCATACTCCTGCAAGGAGGTGACCCAGTTGGCTCTCTTCTCTCCTAACTCCTTCTGTACTAACAAGTTCCTTATGGTAGCGTAGGGGACAATGACTTTCGTCCTTGACTTCAAAATATAGGACCAGAAATGCTTAACTGCTTTGAAAACAACGTAGGCTTGCCGATCAACCGCTGGGTAGTTAAGTTCAGCACCTTTGAAAGCAGAGCTCATAAAGGCGATGGGTACTTCGTTGTTCTCAACATTCTCCTGAGTTAGGACGACGGCATAGGAACGGTCAAAGGCAAAAGTATAGAGTGTAAAATCTTGAGAGAAGTCAGGGCTCATGAGAGACGGAGCGTCTATTATGGCCTTCTTTATGGAATTAAAAGATTGATTTTTTGTGGGTCCCCAGTGATATTGGGTGTCTTTATTATTTAGGTTCTGCAAGGGTCTGACCATTTCAGAGAAGCTGGGGACAAATCTTCTCACGAAGTTAATTTGGCCTAAGAAAGACTGCATGGATTTTTTGGATGTAGGAGGGGGAAGTTTAGCGATGACTTGAGTCCTCTCGGGGTCAATAATCATCCCATCACTAGACACAATGAATCCTAGGAGTTTACCCTGTTCTACTGCAAAGATGGACTTTTTGGGGTTCAAGGAGATGCCGTATTTACGACATCGTAGAAGAACGGCTCGTAAGTGAGCTAGATGATCGTCTTTGTTTTTAGAATAAACGGTCACATCATCTAAGTAAACTACAACAGGCCAATTGATTAAGCCTCGAAAATCAATGTCCATTTCTCTCTGAAAGGTAGCACCAGCATTAATCAATCCAAAGGGCATTTTGCGATAAGCATAAGTGCCCCACAGGGTATGGAAGGTAGTTTTGAGTTGGTCTGGTGGAGACATCAGGACTCGTTTGTATCCAGAGAGACCATCTAACAGGGATAGCCTCTCGGAACCAGATACCTGTTGAAGGATCTGTTCCATGGGTGGGATAGGATAGTTGTCTTTATTAGACGCTCTATTGAGGTTTCGAAAATCGATGCAGAGTCGGATTTCCCCATTTTTCCTCCGCACTGGGACAAAGTTGGACACCCATTGAGTGTGTCTAACAGGAAAAATTATTTTAGCACTTAGGAGTTTATTCAATTCTTTTTGAACGGTCGGTTCTAGTTTAGGATGCAGTTTCCTTAGTTTCTGTTGGAAGGGTAAGGTTTGGGGCTTCACCGGGATGACATGCTGTATGATATTAGGATCGAAGGTTTTAAGATCATCATACATCCATGCAAAGGCATCCTTAAATTCTTTAAATAATTTAACAAAAGCATATTTTTCTTGTCTAGAACATCCCAAGCCTAAGTTAATGCACTGAGGATTTTCATTAGTTCCTAAGTTCACTTTTTCATAAGACAACGAGGAACTATTGGTTGTACAATTGACCATATTTTTAAATTTATCTTCAAAATCATAAAACTTCTCTAATCTAACTATGGATTTGGGTATGGAATTTACCATTTCCGATAGAGCTTCAAGAGATTTTGGATTAGGTATTACCGTAAAATCGTGCAAATTGTCATCGTGTGTGCGTTCATCTATCACCACGCCTTGAAAGGCTTCTTCCATGTGCAGAAAGTTAATGATCTGCTGATCATCGTCAAATACTCTCCAGTTTGTGATATTGTCAGGAACAGATGGTCGAAACAATAGCTCGACGGAGAATGCATCTGGGGACAAGCCTTCTGCAGGAAGAAGTTTAGAGGCTACATTAGCTAGTAGATCTTCTTCAGCATTATTTAATCTAGGAATGGAATTTATATTGAAAGCAGAAAATTTATTCATTAAACTCCATACCTCAGATTGGTAACTTTTGAGATGCGGGGAAAGACAGTGTATAGAGTCTCTTACCTGTCTAACCACTATTTCAGAGTCGCCAAATACGACCAGGTTTTGAATGTTCATATCCGGAGCTTTTCTGAGACCTTGTAGTAAAGCCTCATATTCTGCAGTATTGTTAGTACATTCAAATTCAGGTCTACAAGCCATTAATGTCTTGTTACCTGTCGGATTGATAATGATGCAGCCTACACCAGCTCCTTCTTTAGACTTAGAACCATCAAAATATAGAGACCAAATTCGATTTCCATCGGGCACATGGGACTATTGCATAGAAGCTGTTGGTTGCATATATGCTACGATCTCGGACTACTGTTCTGGATTGATGATAGGTGAAGCCTCAACCATGAAATTGCCGAAGAAGGTGTCCATCCCTTGGACCTCAAGTGAATCAGCAGAAGGTGTATATGGTTCGTTAGGATTGTTCATATCTGTGACCGTGAACTTAAGGTAACGCTCACTATTCACCCTGATCTTGTTAGGCTTACCGTTCTTTGGGAGCCATAAGTGAGACCAATCCGTCGCGAAGTAACCATGTAGCTTCTCCGACCAGTCCCTGCTTAAAAACAGACCATACACTTCTGGAATATCCACAACGATTATATCGATAACCTGATGAACCTTGGGGTTAGACGATAATCTAATCAATACATTCTTTAGTTCGCTTATAACTTTAACATTGGTTTGATCAAGTTGTATGGTTTTTAAAGTAGATGGCTCCACTTTAGCATTAATATTTTGGTAGACAGACCAAGGCATCACATTGGATGACGCTTCTGAGTCCACCATACAATTATGCACATTTCTGTTGAAAATTTCGAAAGTTAGCAAGAAAGGAGGTACATTTTTGCGAGTACTAGGGGTAGTAGCTTATGGCTTCTTACTTGTAGTGTCTAAAGCTACTTTATCTACATTATTTACATTATTTACATTACTTACAGGAACTATAGGAAGGATTCCTTTGTCTTGAGGATCAGGATTATTTTTAGTGGAAGTCTTTTGAGGGACTTTTCTTTGCACAACCTTGTTACCACTTGAATTACCATTCTTGTCGTTCTCTGAAATATTTTGTAACATCTTTTGTAACAAAAATGGAAAATTCAACAACCCATAAATATAAATGTTAGCCCTTAACTTTTTAATATCTTCAACAACATCATAATCTAATTTGGGGTTCACATTACTCTGTTTAGTCTCAGCTGATTTAGATTGCTTTGGTGGCGAAGTTGTAGTGTTTTCGGTAGAAGGTTTGTTTGTTTTCTTACTCCTAGTATTATAAGGGTGAACAGTCTCGAAGTTAGCTTGAAAGATGCTGTCCGAGAAGTGTCCAAAGATGTTTGGAGAAGACTCTTCTTCTTGAACTGTTTCCTGTTCAACTACCTCCTGAGGGATTTCAGGGGGTATCAAGTTATCTTGGGCTTCTAGAATTGTTTGAAGGGCACTTTCCAAACTTTCTAGGTTTAAGCCTTCAAGGGTTGGATTAGGTCTGTTGGTAGGAAAAGGCTTTCAGAAAGGGGGTTTGTAGGGTCCTTTACTCGAGGAAGCTTCTTCAGTTGACCTTTTTAAGTCTATAACTTGATTTAACAATTTTTGAACAACTTTAGTTAAGTTTTTCAAATTAGAGTTCTCAGGTTGTGTTTTACTTTGAGTGGGTCTGGGGAGAATTTCAATCTTCTTTTTGGAAGAAGAGCTAGTCTTAGTTTCGTTGTTAGAAGAGTCTTTAAGACTAAGTATATCCTTTTCAATCTGGCTGGCCGAAGGCCTCTAACAAGGTGGCTTTCTTGGATCGTTTAACCCAAATAGCTATGCTTTGATGCAAAGCTTTATTGTAGTAAGCTATTATAAGACTCTCAACAGGCATGGAATCTACAGGAATTCAATTTTTGAGTGTTAAGAATCTTTGATTAAAGTCTTTAAATTTTTCTTTTGGGTTCATTTTTAGGCTAGAAAGATCCACGACTAAGACTTCTGGAGGCTTACCGTCTCCAAACTTTTCCAAAAAGCATGACTCAAACTTTTCACAAGACACGATGGTATGGGGTTGTTGGGCAAAGTACCATGTGGATGAATTACCCTCAAAAGTATAAGGGAACAACCTAATAACAACGTCTTCATGTTCAACATTGCGGAGTGTAATGTCCCCCACCTCTTAGAGAGGTAATGAGGAGACTCAGTGGCCTGGGTACCCCCACTAGGTCATAGTCTCACACTGAAGGGGGGGGAAAAGTCAAGAAGTTAAAAGTTAT
>JZKD02S0578592.1:128518-148857 GCA_000966675.3 Picea glauca
ATAATAAATGTAAGAGGACTTCTTAGAAGGTTCTACTTCTAGAAGATTCCTCCTCTAGAATGTTCTTAGGTGATGATAGCACTATATAAAGGGGTTCAAGCAATGTAATGAGATAGGAAGAGAATTATTGTATTTGGAGCGATAGCTCAATAGGAGGATGCCCCCTCGAAGAGGAAAGTGAACAGGAGAGGATCCCTTCCATAATAGGATCCATTGTATGGTGTTGCCCTACATCAAGGGTTTGATATAATAAAGTGGTGTTTTTCTTCTATATTTCTCTTTGGATCTATTGTGTATTCATTATTTGTGGTGATTATATTTGTAGATCTATTCAGGTTCTTAACACTAAAGGTTGACCCCACAGACGGTTTGGTTGCCTAAGATGAGATAATGAACTATGTGTTTTAATAAGAGATTGACGGACAATCTCTTGTATGCCACCACCTATAGGATTAGGGGTTGCTGGCTCAACTGTGATCTGAGGATCGTCGGTTGAAGTAGTTGTTGTTTGAATGGGAATATTGTCATGTGAACGGATTCTAGTCACTATAGGTGAGCGATTAGGGGGGGGGAGGAGTCTTGCGACCGCCTCGTTCCATTAATTAAGTTCAGGCCCTCCTTCTAGCGCCATTTGTTGACGGGCGAAATCGACCGTCCGTCAACTGAGAGAGTGGAACCGGTCCGGGGTTGTCTAATAACCCAATCCGTTTGGAATGAACCACCCTGACGGGTTCAGCGGCTTTGTTAGCCGATCTAAGGTCCTAAAAGAACAAAAGAAAACTAATCTAAACTAACTAATCTAACTAAAACTATATAAAAAAAACTAAACTAACTAATAAACTAATCTAATTAAAACTAACTACTAAACAAACTAACTAATTATTAAAGAAAATTAAACTAATCTAATTGTTCTATATATATAATCTACTAATTACTACTATTAACTCTAATTGACTTTCTAATTACTAACTATAATATAGCTTATTCACAAAATATGCAATATTGACAATTTACAGATTTAATTAAAACCTGAAAAACTCGTTTGCAATCTACCCTAAGACAGTAAGAGGTATTTTTATTGCTTTTATTATTTTTATGAACAGAAATAAAACATAAAGCTAATTAAACTAAAACACTAATCTAAATGATAAATATATCTAATCAAATTAACGAAAACAATCGCAAACTAACCTGGATAAACGTTCCAGATTTTCCCTGTGTATGATGATTGTGCTAGCAGATCGGAGGAAGGAAACTCGCACCGATTAATCCAAAATCTTCTTGTAAACAATCAACCGTGATGCTCTTTTAAGTTTGTTTATAGGACAAACAAGACATAAAAAATCATAACAATTATATGATTTATAAATCTCTGCAATTAGGTAAACTTGTTATGCAAAAACTTATACTTAATAATCCAATTAATGAAGAAGAGAAATCTTTCATTCACAAACTGAATCAATTAATTGCTATGTTTTTAAACACTGGAAGAAATCAGATATGGATTATTTTAATTAAATCATATCATTTGCAGAAGACTAAGATAGCTAAAGTAGTCATTAACCAAATGCAAATTGATAAACATGAACATGAAACAAAAGATTGATATTATGAAAAGCTAAAGCTGTAGCAGAACATCAATTCATGTCTCAGTCTCTATTAGATATCCATTATCCTGGTTCTCCCACAAGTGAGGATGATCATTATTAAAAAAATAATAGGTATTTAAAGGTTTTCCATAGGGTAAAACCTCCCTGTGGAAGTTATAAAACTATTTACAGGAAATCTGGGAGATATCCCAAAGTTGTCTAAACTAGGAAATTAAAATGAAACTAAAACATCCAAATATCCTCTAAATTGTCCATCAAATCCTATGTAATTTCGAATTCACCTGAAACAGGTCAGAAATAGACAAGTTAGAGAGATATTTCTTAATAAAACAATAAAAATCTAATTCTACAGACTTAGCTACAGAATCATCTGATTCTGTAGCTAGTCTAAAATAAGACACATAATCAAAATTGAAATTAAATCAAATCTTTTAAGAAACTTCATTCAATTGAAATCCAATAATTATTTGAGAATGAATCATAAATTGAAATCGTTATTCCATTATGAACTTAAACAAGATCCACATCATTTAACCGAATACAGAGAGAGCGATACTCTGTTTCGATTATGGTCATAAGTCGGGTAAATGAAATCATATGGAGCAACATCGTAATCATTTCTCAACAAATCAAATCCATCTGTTACGAGATCGTTTTTATATTCAATTGAAAACAAAACAAATCGCAAACACTTCGTTATACTTGTCTCATCAACAGGAGAAATAATCGAATCGAATAGGATTATCACGATAACTGTATAGCAAGCGATTTAGACTGTGAACGAATTCAAACCATAACCGACTCATAACAAAATCGTAACAGGATCAATCAAATAGATTTTGTTATAGATTTCGATCGTTGATCATTGCACAGTAAGAAAACAAGATCGATTGATTTTGATCGCAATTGTTTCAATCAAATGAATCATAACATGGTTTGACCAATTCATCTCACAAATTTAAAATACAGAGCATCAATTATAATCTGAACTCGACTCATAGGACAAACTTGCCAAATTAGAATAAGAGTGAATCGATTAGCTCAGATTTTCACACAGTTGTTATGATTTGGGTTCATTTCCCGATTCGGGGGCGAATGTTATTTGAGCGTATTGTTTTCATCAAAGAAACAGAGTCATTATCCTTAACTTGGAAACAATCAAAGATAGAACATCACATGACACAGCATCATAACAAGTATCCTCCCGAAAACATTTACTAGTCATAGCATACCAATGATAATGAAATCGAATCCGAGAAAAATCGTAACAATCAAACTCAATCAAATCATTTACCAACCATAGCATATGGATCATAACAAAATCAAATCCGAACATGATTATGTTCTAAACTGAATATGAAAATTTCCTTTTCAAATCGGATACAAACCAATTCATTTGAAGGCAAATAATCAAACAAATTCAAACGAAGATCACTCAAATCCAATCAAAATATATTGATTTCTATACTAGGAATAATCAGATCGTATATCGAATTGAAATTTCTTTTTATTCAAAGCAAAGCTATATATAGAATGCATGCAATATAATAGAGCCATTCAAGATGTGAACAGAACTGTTTAAAACTGAATTCAAATCATTATATCAACCTAGATTATTTACAAAACAAAACGATGTCAAAACCATACCTGTGTAGCAACGAGGCTGCTTGATTATGCCAACTTGGAATTTACAACAGTCGTGGCTGATTCCATGTTTTTGAACAGGATGGAGCTGGTTGTCTTTTTCTTTTTATCTGTCACTTGGAGCTTGGATTTTTGACTGGTTAGCACTGCAATCTGGTCTTCCAAAGATTGAATCTTTGATTGGAGTATCGGAACATCAATATAATATCGCTCTAACCATGAACTGCATTGGTCACAGGGTGACTGTGTGGGTTTTGAGGGTTTGGCCAAATGACCAAGGGTTTCACAAGGCGCTCTAATACCTGGTTAGTTAGGGTCGTCCTTTAGGAAGGGGGGTAGGTTTGATACAAAATCATAAGAGGGTTAGGGACATAAACCTTGTGAGTACGGGTACTCGCTAGCCAAAAAATGCTCAATATATGAATCAGAATCCTCACTTAGGATGATAGGGTTTGACTCGGCAAAGGGTTTTGGTTTGTTTCTGGCCATTCTCGAAATGATCCGGGCATTCCTTTTCCCTTGGGCATTTGCATTAATGTTTTCCTTGGGATTTTTTCTCATAGGCTTTTTAATGGCCTCTGCACTCTTAGTTACAATGTTGGGTAAGTTGATAGGAGGGTTGGTCGAGGTTTTAGGTAGTAGGAGGTGTAAGGGTACAAGCAGTTCAGCCTTGGTTTCAACTACCACAGGTTTATCAACCTATATAGGGTCGGTGCCTTCAAAGCCATTAAGGGCGATGAAAGCCTTCCAACTATCACCCAGAAAACTCAAATGATAAACACCGATGAGATTAATAAGCCCATGATGAAATAGGCTATTGTCAGCCCCATGTCTCTTAAACTTTTTAGACATTTTATATAGGCTCCGATGAAAGTAGAAAGGCATGTTTAGAGGATAACCTATAAAAATCATCAGCAAACGCAGGTGATAAAGGAACACAAGTCCGTATCGACCTTTGCAGGTCACGAATTGCTTGATAATCATCAAAGTATCGTGCCATCGTGGTTTAAGTGCAGAGATAGGCATACCTCTGTCACAAGAGGTGACTTTGCGGGATAGAAACAACAATGTCCACGACACTTCCTCGACCTTGCAATTCTTAAACCAACACTGTTCCAAAGTAGATAACCTCGTAGCTAAGCTGATAAATTGTTCATCAATCTCTAACTGTACATCGCCTACCTTGGCTCGACAGCCATCGAAGGTCATGGAAAATTGTCGTGCTACAGAAAGGTTAAAACCCTCAAATTGTTTTACGAAGGTAAGCCATCCACTGTCTTCCAAATCTTGGCGGGCATTGTCAAACATTAACAGGGCTTGATTGTCGTTGGGTTCAACTCACACGACTGGTGCCATGGAGCCGAATGCATGGTAAGGGAAGGGATGAATTCACCAACACACACAGTAACAAAGATACCCGAACCAGCAACAATGAACAAACCAAAAGGGATAAGAATAAATGCGAGCATGCGAAGGTGGTGGAGTCTGCCATGCATAATATTCATTATCCAAGTACAACCGTCGATTTACATAGTTGTTCAATCCATAATAATAGTTCAACCATCGAATCATGCACCCAACTAATGAAATCAAATGTGTATAACAATACGTGCCAACATTATGCCATAGTATTCAAACATCCGACATATAAATCAAAACCCAAAATCAACTATGCGCCAATGTATATAATCAAAAGTTTAGCCAAGGTGCCAAACGGTGTTCATGTAGTTGATAGGCCAAAAGTTATAAAAATATTAACATAAGGATTATATCATATATATATAGAAAACATTAATCATAACCCCTATGCATTTTCATAGAATCAATGATCAGGCAAGTCATAACAAGTGTAAATCCAAATGCTCAATGCCTTACAAACTCAATAAAACCAATTTATACAATCAACATAAGAATATCCAATGAGCATAGTTCGAAGGTTCTTCTAGCCACATAATGATAAACAAAAGGTAAGCGCAGTAGGCATATCGATAAAAAGATCATGACAGTTCAGATAGTGATCGAAATGTGACCTTGAAAGGAGAAGTTTTCACGCTTACAGTCGTGAAAACTTAACGAAGACAAATGTGCAAATGTCGCAAGAAATAAAAAAGTCGTCTATTTGAAAATTGCGACAAAACTTGATGTTTGCAAGACATAGGTGTAGGTAGCTTATAGGATAATAGAAAAAAGTGAATTGGTTGCTAACAGAACTGTGAGTACATGGAGGATATTGGGATCCTCTGGTAGGTCGCAACTGGGACCATTAGGTTTCATTTTGATAGGAGAAGAAATATCAACAATGGCTGGTCACACAGGAGGTTCGATGACTCGATACCCAAAATTTTGGGGTAAGGGAGACGAAGATTTTGAGAAAAATTGGTTCTTGTGTGAAGCAATCTAGAGGTCCAGAGGGACTCTTGATGCAAATAAATTGGTTGAGTTCTAGACTACCTTGATATTTCATGCTCTCAAATGGTAGATGAAGGTTATTGAGCTAGGAGTACTAGGAATGCAAGGTCAAGCGTTCACACTTGACCAAGTACGAACACGGTTCATAACATAGTTTAAGCTACCTTAGTCAGAACAACAGGATCTATCTGAGTTACGTGAGATTCAACAAAGGGAAGGTGAATCAACCTGGGAATACAACCAAAAGTTTAAATATGCTATAGGGAGGTTAGCACATCCAATTCATGAGGAGCATCAAAGAGAATGATATATTCAGTGATTTCTACCTTGGACAGAGATTTTGTTAACACAATAGTGGATAGCCACTTTGACATATTCCTTGGAACAATCAATGAAGATTGAAGCGATGGAAAGATATCCAGGGATCTTGAGAGTGACCAAACCACCATAAAATGAAAAATTGGTGCAACTACAAGGGAAAATATCAACGCTTACATAAAATATTCAAGAATTGATGATACCTAGACTGGGATGACTGCAGGTATGGCGTAGTGGATGTTACACAAAAGGACATCTAGTAATCGAATGTCCACAAATGAGGGGAATGGGTCCTCCTCAGAATCCGATGGGACCCTCACCAAGACCCACGGGAGGAGTTGTGCAAGTATCTGCGAATTTACCATTCCATAAATACACCCCATATCATGCTTTTCTAGGGAGCCAAACAACACCAACAATTGAGTATTGTGATATTTTTTGAATCCATGGGCATGGGATGAGACAGTGCCCCATTATTCATAAGTATCTACCACACATACTACTAATCAGTGTAGAGCATTGGATGCACTTCCAAACAGGTTGGATCAAACATCATTCAGACTGGGAAGAGGTCGAGGAGCTAGAGTCAGAGGAGACTTCAGAGGAGGTAGAATTAGGGGAAGAGGACCAAGAATATGTTACAACTATGATGAGAAAGGCCATATGTCTAGAGACTGTCCTCATCCAAGGTGACCATGGTGTTCTCACTGCAGAACTAATGGGAACACAACTGAAGACTGCCCTGAACTGATTGCAAAACAGGAAGATCGGGTACATCAATGAGGAACTAACCTCATCAGTTTAGCTATCAAGAGAGTTATTATAGGACAACTGCCCAAACTTAATATCGACACTCGAGGAGGGGTAAAGACTGGAGCTCATGCTGATAATTTACCTTAGATATAGAAGGCAACACCTAAGGAAGACACGTATTATCTTCTGAAACAAAAGTTTTTCTTTAAACATGTTATAGAAGTATTTCATAATATCCCTAGCCTTGAGATGAAAGAGAAACCCCCACAACCTATTTTTTACCCTAATATTTCGCAAGTCCCTGCTTCACCCCCTACACCCAGAAACCCTGTAGTCACACTGAGACAACTTGAGCAACCATAAAATGTAGTCGACCTTTGGTTTTAGTTATTTTCTGATATTCTTGGGAATGACCAGTTAACAGAGAATTTGAACAATTCACTTTACCTAGTTATAGGAAATGAAGAACCTACAGAAGCAATAATAAGGACTAATCTTCCCAAGAAGAATGCTCAGAGAGTGCAGAGAAGGAAAGTACAAACTTGAAAAGAATTCAAACTAGTGGCCTAGCTAGACAAATTTGAAATTAAGGATGTTATGTTTGATGTAGGATATGATGTTAACATACTACCTAAAAAGACTTGGGAAACCCTAGAAAAATCCCAGTTGACATATTCCCTAATCCAAATAAGGATGGCCAACCAAGATTGTATTTTCCCAATAGGAAGACTGGAGAATGTGGAAATATATGTTGTAGGAGTAAAGACTGTAGATGATTTTGAGGTGATTTCTATTATGGGGGATAAGGGCCCTTATCCTACCCTACTTGGTGTTGATTGGGCCTATGAAAACTATGCAGTTATCAACCTAAGGAAACACACTATGACATTTGAGGCAGATGGGATCAAGGTAGTTCAACCCTTAGATCCATATGTAGGCCCCAGATATATGGAGTCAAAATAAAACAATATGGAGGGAGAAGACTTGGATCAGTTATACACTGTAACAATAGGAACAAGAGAAGATTACATAAATCCTATTGTTAATGGATCAGTAAGTTGGAGGATTATACAATCAGCAGATGAAGATTCATAACTAGTATTTGACAGTTGGAAACAAGGCTTGTACAAAAGATTCTCAAGGAGATGCACAACTGTCAGGGAAACTATATGGGTTGGAACCGAGGTCAAAGAACACCCCGTATATGATGGTACCTCATGACTTGATAGTTTTCTTCTCAACATGGAAGAAAATTTAGTAGAGGATCAAAGGATCTCAGTACTGGATTTATCCCTCTAGGAAACCCCTGCCAGATGATGGGCCAATGAAAAAGACTTACTAAAAAATTGGAACAATGTGAAGAAAGATATCAAATATAAGGAGTAGCCAGAATCATAGATGCGGATGAATTTCCAAGTTGCACAACTATTCAATGGAGATTATGATCCTAAAGCACATATCAAACAATGCGTGACACAGTGGAATGTTGCGGAAATACCCTCTCGCTTCTGGGTTCAAGTATTTCCCCACTCACTAGGTCTAATCCCAAAATATTGGTTCATGCATGAAGAAACCAGAAGACAGAACATCGACTAACAAATGTTGGCATATCACTTTTGCAAGGAATTCTCGTTTACAAGTAAGTACCCTAAGCTTGAAGTAGTCCTGCAAAGAATCAAAGAATTTCTTTTTACATACAATAGTAATCAGAAATTAGACCTAGTGGTATGTGCAAAGCATAGCCAAGAACTTCAGACTAATATTCACCTAAACTTGGACAAGAGACCTATATAATTCTATAAGATTGAGAAGTATTTAGAAAACCTAGATGATTTATAAGAATTGAGAAACGTAGCCATTAAAGAAGCATAAGGGAACAAAGAAATCCAGAACATCATACCTATTCACACTAATGGTTCTTATAATCACCCATTGAAGTTGTGCAATGTGAATATAGGGACAATGGAGAAAACTAATATATCTATGGTGGGATATTACTGGGATAATAAAATGAGTCAAGAAATACAGAGTTTGTTGCAGGAATATGAGTATTTGTTCCCAAAGACATTTTCAGAGTAAAAAGGGATTAAAGGAGTTATGGGAGAGATGAAAATTGAACTAAAACCAGGCTCAAATACTATGAGGCATATACCATACCGCCTTAACCCCAGGGTGAAAGAGAAGGTTAAGAGGGAAACAAACAAGATGCTAGAAGATGGACTTATTTTTGCAGTGGAAGAAGGAGAATGGGTCAGCCCAATAGTTATCCAGAGAAAGAAATGTACATAGGATATTAGGTTATGTATAGACTATATAAGCCTTAACTCTACCTATGTGCACGACCCTTTTCCAACACCTTTTATTGATGAGGTGCTAGAATAAGTTGTGGGGAAAGAGTCTTACTCATTTACAAATGGATTTTCACGGTATCATCAAGTAAGGATTGTTGAAGAGGACAATAAGAAGACCACATTCATAACAAAATGGGGGTCATTTGCATATTCCATTCGACCTAAAGAATGCCACTGTTGTTTTCTCTAGGATTGTAATAACAACTTTCTGATAATTTATTCACATTTTTATAAAAGTCTATATGGATGATTGGACGGTATGTATCCTGCTCAAGGAACATGTAGCACTACTACGATTGATGTTTGACAGATGTAGATATCTGGAGATATCGTTGAACCTCAGAAAATGTATCTTTTGTGTGCCACATGGAATTTTTTTAGGCCACATAGTATGCTGAGAGGGAGTACTAGTAGACCAAGCCAAAGTTGTGGTCATTGTAAACATGCCACCACCTATGAGTGCTAATAAGTTGCGCTCCACATTGGGACACACAGGGTACTATCGTAGGTTCATCAGAAGATATGCAAACATCACTACACCACTGGAAAATCTAATAAAGAAGGCCAAAGTGTTCCAATTGACCCAAGAATGTGATAAAGCATTCAAAACCCTAGAGGAGAAGCTCAACACAACACCTATTCTGATATTTCCAAATTGGGAAAATGAATTTCATGTCCATGTAGATGCTTTAGGTATTTCCTTAGGAGTTGTTGTCACAGGGGTAGACCCAGGGTTCAAAGCTACAACAATGCACCAAAAAAACCCTAACTACCAACCCTTTCGGAAATAGCTGGAAAGAAGATGAAGTCTCACCCCGAGGTAGAGGCAGGGGTGGTTGCAGGACTCAAATGTCTAGAACCTTAGCTGGGACACAAATATGTGATTATAAAACTTAACAGAGAACTCAATAGTTAACATTCATCAATATTCAATATCAATTACAATGCAGTTAAACCCTAATTACAGAGCATCAAAATATTCAACCAGATCTAGCATCTAGTAGAACTTAGCACGACGAAACAGATCAGATCTAGAAGATTCAAGAACTAAGCACATGTATATAAGTCATATCTAACATCCATCCATATCATTAAGCACTAAGAATCAACAGATCATTCATCTATATTAAAGAACTAAGAAAATAAACACATAAACAAATCAATACATCACACAAAGCATAGCAACACAGCATGTACATGGTTCACCCCCACCCTGGGGCTACATTCACCAACTCTTCTCTTCTTTATTATCTTTGGTCAAGCTTCTTAAAGGAACATATCATTGAAGTTATACTCCACAGAAGAGAGGAGATATACACACACTCCACCAGATCCTCCTTCTTCTTGCTAGGGTGTAGCACCAAGCCTTCACACAGTCTCTTATAGTTACTTGCACTAGCCTTGCAAGCCTCACATAGTATGCACAAAGAACTCACAACTCATGATCACATAGAGCCAACTCTAGAACTTAGCCATTTTTATCTCTATATCTTCACTACATTGCCTAGCATCTATTTATACATACAAAATAGGCCTAAGCATGGGTAAACCCATGGGATGACATTCCCATACATGTTACATAATCCCAAATCCAAAAAAGGGCCCTAAAATGGGCCGAGATCCTATGATCTCCACTTCATCTTGCGCTCCACCTTCGAAAGCCTGTTGAAGTCCCAAAATGAGGTCAAACATGCCCAAGAATCCTCAGAACTTGGTCAAGGGCCAACATGCCCCCAACACTCACTTGTGACTCATCCTGAGTCACTCTGTTCTGACTAGTTCTGCCTCAAAATCATCGAGCTTGGATCGAGATGCTTCGACTTGTTGTTATGCCACGGTCTCTTATTTAGAAAAATCTTGTATGACTGCTTCGTTGACAGGTCCCTCTAGGCATTGTTCAACTACAGTGACGACCTGCTCCAGTTCCACTCCTCAGCCTTAGATCTCTGTGAACAGTTGGTAAGCCTTATCTCTATGAATTTTCTCTTGATAGTTTGGATATGTTGTTGGGTATTACGCTACTCTTTGGATCACTTCATTCTTTCCACACCTGATAGGGGCTTCAACTGCACCTGTATCGTTTCTGCTTGATAATTCGCCTCATGGAGTTGTGACTCCAGTGCCTTCAGTTTTGTATTCTTAGTGAGTTTCTAATAGGTTTGGGAACTACGATCAATGAGTTTCTTACATTCCATGCCAAGGGACTTTATTCTCTCAACTATTCTTCGAGCAATTGCTTCTCTTTGATCCCTCACATCCTGCGGGGTGCTCGACACTGTGCAGAGATCTAAGTATTATATTCATTGTTTTAGTTGTTGGATAGCTTCTGTGAGCTGCTCTACTCGATGTGTGACTCAGTCTTTTTCTTGTAGTTCTAAGCCTGTCACAGAGAGGAGGGATCTGTTGACTGCTTCTTTCACTTCAAGTTTCTCTATGAGCAACTATTCTTTTTCTTGTTGCATCTGTACTTTTTATTCTTCAAACTTTTCTTGGAGAGCAACCTTCTCCTTCTCTACAACTCTAGGTTGTTATATGAGTATGCCTTGCCCTTGATTCAAGGCCTAGGTGGTTTTTTCTGTTTCTTCTTGAGCGCGACGAAGGGGAGCTTCGACCGCATCAGCTAGTCGGTGGAGTTGGGCTAGATAATCTCCCAACTCTGGTTCTCCTAATGACCTAGACTGGAATGAAGGGCCTGTTGTATCCCTCAGAGTTTGATCTCAATTCTATCATACATTTCCTCCTGCTTAGCTTCTTTCTTATCCACGATTTCCAATGAAGCATCATTGAGAGTTGCGATGATGAAGTCAAAATCATCAGTAGTAAGAACAATCTTCATCTTGGTCACAGTGGCTTTCGATTTCTTTCGAGAAGAAGGTTTAGGGGGAGAAACCTTCCTCTTATTCATGGGATCAACCTCGTCTCTGGGCAGTGTTACTTCGCCTAGCTTCTGTTTAGCTCCTTTTCCATTTAGTTCTTCTACTTCATCATCACCCTCTTGGTCAGGTGATACTGAAGTAGTATTTCTTGAGGCACTGCTTAAATCTTGGACCTCTTTGTTCGTCTTTGTTCTACTAGGCTCGGGTGTGTCATGTTCTTTATGCGTGGTCTCTAGGTTGTCAGGGTTAGACATCTCTGTAGGGTCTACAACAATAAGGAGGTATGTGGACTAGTCCTTAGTGATATCCTCCAGGTCTTCTTCCGTGAGGTTGTAGTATGACTGAAGTTGCTCCTTATGTTCATCAGCTCATGTTTTTATGTAGATGAAGTGTCTATCTACGTAGAAATTCATCAGGGGTCGGAACCTCTATAGGGTGTTTGGATTCATGCAAGGTTCAACTTTGATGGCTCTCTTCAGTTGCAGGTAATAGGTGTGAAAAACAATGTTCGACTACCATTGTTTGTTCATATCACTCGAGTACGAAAGGATTGTGAACTTCACAACAAGCGGCTTGAATGGTTTAATATACGGGAAGGTCTCACCTTCTGGGATCTCCCAGGCAACAAAGGTAATGAGGATCAGGAGCCAACTAAAATGAAACTCGTAGCCTTGATCATGTGCTTCGTGATGGTCTAGTTCCAACTGATTAACTAGGTACTTTGCCTAATTCATCTGTAAGCCTTCCACGCACTTCCCTGCGAGGTCAATGACAAAGCCTGTGACTTGCATAGGTTTGTTCTTCCTTACTAACTTTTCGGCTATTAGCTGGCAGGATAGGCGCACTGCGCCATTCTGGATGGAGGCTACCTTGTAGCCTCACGTTCCCTTTTCAACATCGCTGTATGTATCCTTGATCTTCTATGCTAGTGCGTAATCTTTGTGTTTTCCTGGATAAAACTCATGTGGGTCAATTCCTTACATAATTAATCTCGTGATCTTATGGATCAACATTAGATCGACTGTAATACGGATTTCTATCCATAAGTAACCACCATGGTAACATGAAAGTAATAGATTGACACAAGCGTTCACTTCCTGGTGCCTTCCAAAGTGTGTTATTTTCATTACATTTAACAGGGTGGACTGCATGAGGTTCATCGTCCATGGTTGGGGGATTATCCTTGAGTTCTTCCCCTTCATCCTGGTTAGGTATTTATACGGGGAGAGAATACTGTAGTTCTTTCTATCTCCGAGGTTGAAGTCACTGAACTTCAACGCTGTGATCTTGTCCTGTTGCGCTCGAACTAAGCGTATCCCCTTCGGGAGTTAGGAACTAATCATGGAGTACTTAAAATCTCTGGGCACACTATCTCGACTCACCATGCTGGCCAGAGGTGGGATGTAATTGAGCAATATGGACGCGATCAACTTCACATTTTCTAGGTCATCTCAGTGTTTGGCTGTCTTTTCCACTGATGGTTGAGATAATCCGGCTCCGTGAGCAGTTGACGAAGAGGCTTGCACTCCTCTCATCGATGATGCTTGAATACTTGGAGACATTTCTCTTTCAGACATTACTCTTTCATTCATTAGGTCAATGAGAGCTTCTTCGACAATTTTCTCTGCAGTGATAAGCTCGACCTACATGCACGCTCGTGGTTGAATATCTCGGGTTCAAAGAGTGACCACTCAATGCAACAAGATGAATGGTAATAATGCGATGATCACTGTGTGAAATCAACTAGTCTGCGGGCTCAGATTCACGGTTAGAAAAAGTGTTCTTGTTGTGTGGCACGATGGGATAAATAGATAACTTTGATGGGTTTTCTATATGCACTAAAAACACACTTAAAACCCTCAATTAAATTCTCAACTCGGGGTAAGTAAACTTAGAGTTGTAGCAAAATATATGCCAAAGGTAGAAGGGCTTGTAGTAGTATAGTCTAACTAAGGAAATGGCTATCTAAGGGGTAATCTATTCAAGCAAAGATATCTAATCAGAAAACCCTACTAAACAACTTGAAACTATGTAACCTAAGTACGTTTGGACCAAGGATTGATGGATAGAAAACAAATGAAAACCCTACTTGAAGCAAACTAGTTCATAACAATAAGCAAATAACAAAAGCAAACTACTTTAACTAGCCTACCTAAATTCAATGAGCAAATACCTTATGAAAGAAAGTAAATAAACAAGAAACTATACTATCAAAGCAAGAATAGACAAGTAACCAATTTAACCTATTAAAGAAAGTAAACAACTAACTACGGTAAGATAACTTCTACTGCAAGTAAACTAATTAAGACTACTCATTGAACAACTAACTAAGCTAAGAGGCAAGTAAACTCTATTCTTAATTCAAACTTCAAAACTATTTCTAATTCATAGAAGGAAATCAATTTAATTGAAAGAAGGAAGGACTAACAACTAACCTTACAAACTGCTCTTTAATCTACTAAAGAAAATACTATCTATCCTAGAACAACAATAAAACTATCTTTTGATCTACGAAAGCAAGAAACTATCTTTTAACCTATTAAAACTCAAATATAGTGTTGGCGGTTGTGTGAATGTCTCTAGTGTCTTATAATATCTCGATGGCACTTGAAAAAAAAGATAACTCAAGCAGTATAAGATCAATACTGATTTAAATAGCAAAGTGAAAGGTGTCGATTAAACAATCCAATGAGAACTTAGCCATTATGGAAACAATCGTCAATTACCCTGCATATTCATGGAATTATTACTCATGTATTAACCATCAACAATATAACAAGATTTTAATTGTACTTTTATGCTATGTAAGAAAAATTCATAATTAAATTCAAGCATTAACTAAAAATTGGAATTACATTCTAGTTCTAGGAAAGAAGGTACATAAAATGAAACTATGCTATATCTATTTTAACAATTCAAAGTGCAAGAAGGAAAATGCTTAAAAACATAAATTAAAGCATGCCATATAAAAAGTAAACTAATGAATACATTAACTAACAACTAGTTAAGTAAGATCTACATGACAATAGAATACGTAATCTATAATTAAAAACTGAAACTAATCCTATCCATCCATCGAATCCTTGTTAAAGAAAACATAAAATAAAACTATGTTCTACTCTGTTTTAAACTTGATTCTAAAAGCATAAATAAAACACAGTCTAATATCTAATTGCACATGAGGTTAGTTTATGAATTTGCAAATTCGTTCCTAACTACAGAATCAACACATATTAACACAAGCCTTCATACTAACCTGCAAAAGAGAGTTAAAACAATTAAACTACAACAACAAATTAGAAATCAAAGAAATAAAATAACAGTTCATGTACAAGAAATAAAAAGAGACATCTAAGCTATGAAATGCATAAATAACTTAAATAATAGTTACCAGACTGTTGGTGGGCCCCCAACAAGTCATGGTCACTTCTCAAATGCACACCACGAACTCAACAAATTGATTTCACCATTAAAAATAAAAAAGCAGCTTTATATAATTTTGGCAATTGAAAAATAGCAAAAACAGAGGAAAACGTTTTTATCTCTATCCTCTACTTCTTCTACTAGTTCTTAACTATTGTATGACCACCATGGTGGTATTTATAATATTTACAGACCAAGTGGTCTACCACTGGAAGGTCAAACCACTTCTAAAAACAACAAATTACATTAATGGTGCCCTAACTGCTGAAACAAAGTGAACTAATAACCGCCCTACTCAACAACCTAAACTGAGTTGTCAAGAGTTCAGTAGTTGGGGGGTCCAAGCACAAGAAAGACCTATGTGCTTGATTCGCCCACCACTAGACACCAATACCATAACTACCAAATCACCCACGATTTTTTTGAAGGACGCAGTGTTGGACGGAGTGTTGAACCGGGTACCAGATCGAGTACTAGATGGAGTGTCAGATTGAGTGCTAGAAGCAAAAACATGATGCGATTTTTCCCTGTAACACCCAAAAAAATGAATTAGATCCTTGAAAACATAAAAATGTGATGAATTATATTTAATATCGACCTCAAACATGAATTATACATACCTGGTGTGGATCATACCATTTTGGCACAAAATTCTTCAAAAAGCTTCTCCAAAACATGAAAAACACATATGTACATTTGGCAAAAGTATCTAATTAATTTCATAAAAATGATCATATCTCGGGCCCAACATTACCCCCACACTTATAATTTTGCAGGTTCCACTACAAACAAAAATAAATTACCCCTTGTGACTAGGCTTGCTGAGGAGGATCAACTTTGGAAGCCTATCCTTCTTGTTGTGAAGACTTTGCCTTGTGCCTCTTGTGTTGCTTCAGTTGTGCTCTGAGCCTGCGGTTGGATTTGGTCATCTCATCAACCAATCGTTGAAGGGATTTAACCTTTTCTTTGAGGACTGCATTATCATGATGAAGGTGTGTGTCTATTGTGTTCCTTTCTTCCAACTGTTGGAGAAGATGATGGTTTTATTTTTGTAGCTTCTCAATGGCTGGGGTAGAATCAATGATCTTGGAGGAAGGATTAGATCCTTTGAGGGATGTGGACAATCTATCATTCTTAGGATCTAGAGTAGGCATGGGTGAAGTAGGAGTGATGGGGGATTGATAAGGAGAGGTAGGTTCTGATTATGTCTTTCTTTGTGGCTCTAATATATCCGTAGAAACTTCCCTAGGTCTCTTGTGAGGGCTCTCAAGATTGGAGGACACTTGGATAGGATCTGAAGCAGGCAAGGGTTTTGCATAAGGTTTTGTTCTTGTGCTCCGGGTACTCTTTCGAAAGGGTCCTTAACCAAATCGAATGGCTTCGCTCCTATTTGTGGGAATGATGGGAAAGACTTGTTGAATTACTTCTTGGAGCTTTTTAGGTGTGGGATCAAGAGAGATTGAAGGTATTGGGGTGTTAGCAATAGGCTTCTTTTGTTCTTTTCTCTTGGTCTTTTTACTCGATGAGGAAGTATCGATATCAACAAGATTTTTTTATTGCTCTAGCAAAGAGAGGGTTTGTGCAAGGGGGTTTGGAGTTCTTGGAGAGCGAAGCTTAGATGGAGAGATAGTTCTTAGGCTAAGTGGCTTTTTTTCAGTCTTAATTGTCAAGTCAGGGTTTGTGAATTGATAGATAAATGCATCCCAAGTTTTCCCATGTTTCCCTAATTTGGCTAGAACAAGGATTTTGATCAAGCCATGTTGAAAGAGACTATTTTGGGGGTTAGTCACATTCTTCCTCACTTGAGAGGACATCTTCTCCAATCTTTTTAGAAAATAGAATGGGAAGGTCAAAGGTTTGTTGAACTGAAAATGAGCTAGCAATCTGAAATGACAACCTTTGAAAGTGGAGTATCTACTTTTTCATGTAATCAACCTTGTGATGATGATGAAAGGGTTGATCAATTCCTCCTCTATCCATTCCATAGAATATCCTTTTTCTCCTGAAGTGCTATGAAATTCAGGCTTAAAAACCCTGTTATAACTTGAGCGCGACATATGGTGGTTTTTGAACCATCTATCTCCCATTCTTGGAAGCTTCGTGGCTGAAACAATGGACTCTTTTGAGACTACAAAGGAGAGAGACCCTACGCATACTGTCTTCCCATAGAATATGAGGGAAAATTGCATGGAGAGGCCGTCATCATGGCCCTGCAAGTTAGACAAAAATGGACCCCTGTCTGCGCGTAAAAAAACCTCTCTGCATTATTCAAATTCAAGAATGGAAAAAAATCCACATAGGAAGAGCGTTCATACCTCTTAGGCATTGTGGCAGAGGTGAAATTCACCAGGAAAGGGAGCGAATGGGCCAAGAGATGGCACAAATTGGGCACGGGCCAAGCGTAATTCAAACAGGGGAAGAAATGGCAGAGGTTGGGCACGATTTCTCAACATAGGACAAAGCAAATGGCAAGGGAGAATTGGGATAAAGGTTACCCAACCTGAATTTGAATGCACCTATGGTGGAGTAGCTTTCACACATGTGCGCACGAGCTGCCATGTGTGGGAATTTTTGAATTCAAAGGCTCATTTTTGGGGGCAATGTAATGATGTGCAGTTAGATCAATGTCCAAGTATTTTGACTTGGACATTTGATCATGAACATATAAAGCATCTTCAATCAATGGCCTGCAACCAATTCAATTGAATGTCATTGATTTCTAGTTACCTAGAATCTAGGACAGTTACTGGTGTGTAATTCATATGGTACTTTGTTCGACACCTCATATGACATTTCATATGGCGCCTCATACGACACTTCATACAACACCTCTATGTTAAATAAATTTTCACCTCTTGTAATGGATAGCCTACAAATTTGAAATGTTTTTGACAATCACAGTGGTTAATGAGCAGAGGTAGAATGCTCCATTGATGTTGATTTTTCCACCATGCTCAATCAATCCTCTTGCATATGACATATAATGTCAAACCTACAATGATTAGGTTATAGCAAGCATAAAACATGTACTTGTCAATCCTAAAATGTACAACTTGTAATGAAAGGTAAGCCGATAAAGAGTGGTCTGTTAAATATATGTTCGGTAATTTATAACACAAGAGTTTTAGCACTTCAAAAATAAAATGACTATTAATGTAATAACTTGTATCATGGAAATAATACAAAAACTCTTGCAAAGATTTATTTCTCCAAGCAATGATCATTTTTGAGCTCATGAACCCCTCCCCCACGCCTAAGTATTGTGACACCTCACAATCAAAAGTATAGGAAACCAGTCAGTTCCCCCAATAGATGAAGATTTATGGTATGTCAAGTGTAAAGACAAATTTCACAGATTGGTCTGACGAGACAGTTAGAATATGCCCCCACCTATAGGATAGGAGATCCTATATATAGATAAGAAGAGGTAGGCAAGAGATTTTCAAGAGAGTCTTAGAGTTATTTCCCAATGGCAAGTCTATGGAGTTCATTAACCTTAGCTTAACCACACATACTTCATGTCAACTTTGTCTACAAGTAATGTCGTACATCAGGACGAGTTTAAATTTATTATTTATTTTTTGTCAGATTACCATCCTCGCTAGGTAGAATGCCCCACTGCTAGCAAGCTTGTTCAGTACTCCGGCAGGTTTACCTAGTCTTATCATAGGCTGATACCCACTATCAACAAACCTATTTGTATCCCGACAGGTTATCCTCTTACACCCTCAGAGACTAGCCCTCCATCTTTTAATATTTTAGTATAATATTGCTTTATGCAAGAAGATGGGGGGGACAGTTCTGAAAACAATTTTTTCTTTCTTTTTTTCAATTGGGATGGTATTTATGTTAGAGGATGACTTTATGTTATATTACTTAGTGGTTGTCCCAATGTAAGGGGTACTTAACCGGATGTGGCTTATCTAAAGATATGATATAATCAAGCTATTTAGTGTGTAGTGGATGGTACCATTGAGAAAGAACAGAAAGGTATCTCTAGGATCAACTCACTTTCTTCTTTTTTAGTTATTGTGATGTTTCCATGACTAACCACTAATTAGACCTCCTTGTTACTCTTTGATAAAGACACTTGACTCACTTACTCAGGTTTCTTGGAAAAAACTGTACGAGAGACCTCTAGGCTTGATAATTATGGTATCACTTCCTTATATAGCGGTGAAGAGTTTCAAGAGAAACTACTTTAGAATTCCTAAAAAAAGAGTTTTTTTGCAAAAATATCGCTAATTACAGTAAGTCAATATTCATTTGATTCTTTAGAAGACAAAAAATTCAAGTGTAACAATGTTTTGAAGAAAGATCCTTGAAATTGTGTACTCCTGGTGAAATAAATACTTACAGAAATCTCTAGAATTGACATATTAACGAAATTCAAAAACTATTTACGTTTATATAGTAGGAAATTCAGAAAAATTTTCAAGAACAAGGTGGTACTTCCCCATATACTAAGGCCAATGCTTTGTCAGTGGAAATAACCTGTAGAAAATCCTTTTTGGAAATGGGCATATGATAAAATTTGAGTCGATGTCCATTTACTACAAAGGAGACTTGTCCATCATCAATTGTTTTAATTTTTACAGCTCCATTTTCATATATAGTTTCTACCTCGTAAGGGCCCAACCACCAGGTGGTGAGTTTTCCTTTGAATGTTTTGAATCAGGAATCAAACAACAGAGCACAATCACCAGGTTGGAAGTGCTTCTTCTTAATAAACTTTTCATGCCACTTGCTCCTCTGGCTTTGGACTATGTTAAGCCCTAATATTGGCTCATTACCACTTATTTGGGGCATATTAGATTAGTAATTTTATTTTATTTATGTTGTATTTAGGCCATTAGTTGTGATTTAGATTAGTAATGTTATTTTATTTATGTCGGCTTTAGGCCATTAAAACCTCCTAGTCTCCTATATATACCAAGGAGACATTTTCATTTTGA
>JZKD02S0578592.1:153894-183398 GCA_000966675.3 Picea glauca
GGAGGTTGCCCCCTCGAAGAGGCTTATTATCTGATATTATCTCTTTTTCAAGGCGTTGAGTACTTTTCTTGAGGTTTTTCTATGCTATATTGATGTTTGGTTCTTAACAAACTAATATTGTTCGTTGGATGGAATCTTTCATGATTTCATCCAACTCATTCAATTGTAGGGCTTGTTTCTTCTGAGCCTCATCCAAGTTCAATCCTAATTCTGCGGAAATATGGAAGGTCCTTACTTGGAATTTTATTGGTAGAAGTACTTGTTTCCCGTACACTAGCTCATAAGGGGTATGCCCAGTGGTATTTCTCCAGGTGGTCCAGTATGCCCAAAAAGACTTTGGGAGCCTATCAGCCCAATCTCGGTGATGTAATTTAATATTCCTAGTCAAGATGGCTTCCAAAACTTTGTTTGCGGATTCTACCTGACCATTGGCTTGCAGGTGGTATGGAGAAGATTTACGGTGTTTAATCCCATATTTCTCTATTATCTCTCTCATAAGCTTGGAAGTGAATTGAGTGCCTTGGTCAATAACAATTTCACGAGGGACATTGAAGCAAGTAAATATGTCTTCATATATGAATTCAACAATAGACTTCTCTATAGCCTTGAATAGGGATTTTGCCTCTACCCATTTGGTGACATAGTCCATACAAACCAAAATATAGTTCTTCCTACGGGATATGGGTGAAATGGGTCCTACAAAGTCAGGGGCCCATTTTTCGAAGGGTTCTATCATAACTTGGGTACACAAAGGAATTTTTTTAGCTGACATAGGTCTTCCTATCCTTTGGAAACTATCAAAACTTCTCACATATTTGGTATCATATTTGAAAATGCTAGGCCAATATTAACCCGATTGTAACACCTTATATGTTGTACATTTGTCAGAAAAATGGCCACCACATGGTCCATCATGACAACTTCGTAGTATCCCCGGTACCTCATCCTCTCAGGCACATCTACGAATAATCAAATCAGGGCTTGTACAGAAAAGGTCATGACCAACCCAAGAGTAATTATCACTTTGTGTAATAATTTTCCACTTTTCATGAGGTGACAAATGAGACGGTAACTTCCTAGTAGCCAAATAGTTTTCCATATCCGCAAACCATGGGGTATTGACAGAGAAGGAAAAAATATGATCATCTAGGAAGATATCATCTATAGGGATATCATCATTCTCATTTTTTATTCATGAAAGAAAATTAGCTACTACATTATCCTTTCCAGGTCGTTCAAGCACAATGATATTAAATTCTTGCAATAACATGAGCCACCTAGTCACTCGACCATTAGTATGGGTTTATTCATGATGAATCTAATGGAGGAATGATTGGTATGTACAAATACTTCATAACCTATAATGTAATGATGAAACTTGTTAATAGCATGAACAACTACCAAGAATTCTTTCTCAGTGACTGTGTAGTAAAACTCAGCAGGGGACAACTTCTTTCTTACAAAATAAATCCCATAGGACTGTTGGTCCTCTTTCTACCCTAATACCCCTCCTATTTCGGTGTCATAGGCATCAGTGGATATATGAAATGGGAGAGTCCAATTGGGCCCTCTAAGAACTAGTGCCACACACAACTTAGCTTTCAGGGTTTCAAAGGCAGTTTGACACTGTTCAGTCCAAACAAAATCAACATCTTTTATTAGCAATCCAAACATAGGTGTAACAATCTTTGTAAAATTTTCAATAAACCACTAGTAATATCCAGCATGTCCAAGAAAGATTCTCACCTATTTTTTAGTCTTGGGGGGTGGAATTCCGATGATGGCCTCAATCTTTACAGGATCAACTTTTATCCCTTTAGATGAAACATGATGTCCTAGAACCACTCCTTCAATTAACAACATTTTTCATTTTTCATGACTTAGGGATAGGTTCATTTCCTGGCATCTGATGAGGATTTTTTCTAAGTTGTGTAAGGCTTCTTCGTAAGTGTTACCATAGACTGTGAAGTCATCCATGTAGACCTCCACACAATCATGAATAATATCGGCAAATATCCCTAATACTACTCGTTGAAATGTGGTAGGAGCATTACTCAATCCAAATGGTAAGACCCTATAGGCATAGGTGCCCCAAGGACAATTAAAGGTAGTCTTGTTCTGGTCCTCGGGTTCTATAAGAATCTGATTGTACCTGCTATACCTATCTAAAAAGTAAAAATGCTTCTTTCCAGACAAGGTATCTAGAACTTGATGAATGAAAGGGAGATGAAAGTAATCTTTCAAAGTGGCTTTGTTGAGTTCCCAGAAATCAATGCAAATTCTCCATTTCCCAGTCACTTTATTTGGAACCACTACAAGAGGAGATAACCACTTACTATTGAATATGGGTTAAATGAATCTGACATTTAACAACTTTTGGATCTCCTCTTTGACTATATCTTTAAGTGTTGGGTTCATCCTTCGTTGGGGTTGCCTAACAGGTGTTACTTCTGCCTGGGTATATATGTGATGGATGCATGTGTCAAGGTGTGTACCCTTCATGTCAGTGTATTCCCAGGAAAATGCTCCTGGTTGTTCTTTAAGGATATCTACTAATTGTTTCTATTGGTCTGCATCTAGCCCAAAGTTTATATGTAAAACTTTCCCTAGACTAATCTCGTAGGGCATAGTATAAGACATGGTAGACTCATCTATCTCGAAGATAAAATATGTCGAATACAAAATGGACGGGTCCAATTGTTCTTGAAATTATTCCCTAAACATGTATTCAAATTGGGGAAAAGACTGTGGAAAATACACACATGTGATAGTAGAAATAATTTTTTTTAGCACATTTTATGTTGTGTGCTCTTAAGGTGCCCATGCATGGTCACTTGAAAATATAGGTTATTCTTAGTCCATGTTCTCATATGGACATTCAAGACACCATATATTCTCTATAATAGGTTGAGTTGGAGGGTAAATGGTGAGCTTCTAGATAGAGAGACCATTTGAGATGGTCATTTCCCCTTCTCTATAGCCAATAAATACATTAGCTATGGCTAGCCAAGGCCTTCCCAAAATGACGGGATGGCCTTTTGTAGGATCCTTTGAGTTAATGTCAAGAAAATCTATTGGGTACTCCCACGAGGATAAAGTAACCATGATATCATCTAAAATTCCTTTAGGGATAACCCTAGTCTTATCTGCTAATTCCAAAATGGTTGGGGTAGGCTGAAGAAGAGGATGTAACTGTAATTGTTCCAAAGTAGTAGCGATCATAACATTGATGGCTTCCCCTAGGTCTATGAGAGTGTTTCCAATGGAGACCTCATTAATGGTTATGGTCACTACGAGGTTTCCTGGGTTCCCATATTTTTCTAGCTTTGGCTTCTCTGATATGTATTCGAAAAGATATCCTATCAAGTGTACTATAGGAGGGTCCTTATGCTTCCTTCCTGGCTTCTTGATACACAATTCTTTGACTACATTACTATAGATTGGAATGTCTTTAATGGCTTGAAGAAGGGGAATATTGACACAAATATTCTTCAATTCATTCAAGATGTCAAATTCCAGTCAGGTGGTAGGTTTCTTGATTACCAATCTGTCTAGATAAGGAGGGGCCTTCATACTTTGTGAAGGTTCATTTTGGGGAAGCTTAGGTTCTTGGTCCTTTGGGATGATAACATCTTCCAACCTAGTGTCATCCATGGGTTGTTTGGTGGTTTCTTATTCTTATTCTTCCTGGATGACTACTAAAGGTCTCTGCCTATCCATAACTTTTCTCGATCTTAGATGAATCTCCTGCAATGGAACAAAAGTAATAACATATGTCGGGAAGGCATGCATCTCAACATTGTGAAGAGGTTGAGGGGGCTTATTATTGAGATTCGACACTATTTTTGTCGGTAATAGTGTTGGTCTTAGGGAGCTTTCATTTTGGTATTGTAGTGGTTGTTTTTGTGGAATAGGAGGTAAAGGTGGTGGAACAAAACCTAGTAGAAGTTGCAGAGTGTTTGGTGGAAACTGAGGATAAGGATGGTTGGACATAGGGATAGGTGGAGCTTGAGGGTTTCCTTGGTTATTTACTCCTCTCCATCCTTGAATCCAAGGATGTTGGTACTGAGTAGAGCAGTTTTTTCAACTTGGTGAGTTCCACTATTGTTGTTTTTGATAATAGGGTGGAACTTGAGATTGTAGATCTGGGTATGTGGGCTAGTTCCTAGGCTGCCATGGCCTCCTAGGTGCATAAGAAGACTCCCCAGGATCTCCACTCCTATAGATGGCTAATAAAACAAGCAATGATGGACATTTATCGGTTGAATGGTATTCTGCACAAAAGACACAAACTGAAATGTTATCTAATGGTCATTCCCTTAAGGAATGCTTCCTCCTCCGCCTTGGGCAATATATACTCATTGCTGCATTTTCCTCCTCTTTTTTCCTTTTGATTTTTAGGGTGTCCAACTGGGAACCTATTATGCTTAAGATATATGTCTTAAATTTTTCTAAAAGGTTCCCTATCTTTTCTCTTTTGATACCACCTGAACTAACTGATTTTAGGTTTCTATTATAAGGGTCCCGAACATTATTCCCTGTTTTGGCTCTACTCCTTGAGTAATTTTTGCACATTTCACATATTTCAGAAAATGGTTTATGGGAGATGTCACCTAATGACATCAGGTTAATAATATCTATATATTCTTCTGAAATTCCCTTAAGGAAAAGAGCCCTAATTTCATCCTTTGGGAGGTCATGGTATTTTGACTTATGGGAGATATAACCAAATCTTTCCATATAATATTTGAGGGTCTCGTCGTCTAACTGTTGTATTTTAAAGATGTCATTATGAGACTCTTTGGTCTTGCATTAGTCTTGGTACTTCTTAAGAAAGATGTCCTTCATGGCTTCCCAAGACCTAATACTAGATTCTCCCAACCCCATGAACCATCTTAGTGTAGAGTCTTTGAGGGTGGCAGTAAAGACTTTTAGCTTCTAGGAATATTGTACGTAGTTTTAGCTCCTACACAAGATGTCAAATTTAAATGGGAAGGTGTTTGGATATTCACTGTTTTTACCATAAAAGGTAGGTTGTGCTGAGAGAGGAATATTCTTCATGTTGACATTTGGAGTGGTCTCCAAAATTGGAAACCCGAAGGTAGTTTCGATTTGGTTTCCAGTTTCTTATTCCTCCCCATGTCTTACATTGTTATATGATCCTCCTAATAATCCATGTTGTTTTGATTTCCAAAAATATAGTACCTAGGTGGTTTTAACTTTGAAGAGAACAAGGTTTCTCTTTGATGGAAATGTCTTCCTACTGATTGGATATATGGGACTCTACTCGAGCTGGTTGATATTATTGGTGCCAAATTTTTTGTGTCAATGAGAGATAATTACATTGGTTGAACTACCAAACAAAATATTCACATGTTCAGGGTCTATGATGTCTTCAAAATTAGGATCTCCTGGTGGTGATGTAAAAAAAAAAGGTTGTATTGTTTGGTTCTGCGGAAGGCTCAAGTGGTATTGCCTCCTGTCCCAATATGATTGATGCTTCAATTTCTTGTTCTATAGTTCTCCCTGTGTTAGTCTCTTCAGAGACTATTTTATCTCTTTGAGTTGATCTATCTCTTGTTTTTCGGTATCGGTCTGTGGATTTATAAGTGAAACGTCCCTTCCCCCAAAAATATCAGAAGGAACCTTGGTTGAAAGGTCTGATTTAGATTTAATGTATCTACCTTTTGGATCTCTATGTCTATTCATGAAAGAAAACAAAATGAAAAAGAAAAACTACCATTGGGTTTGGGGGAGCCTGCAATAGAAGATGCGTAGGTTCTTACCTCTTATATTAAAGTCCCCCTGCCACCAATCTAATGCTAAGGTCTAGGAATGATCTATTTCCTAACTACTTCCTACCTTGAGACAACTCCCCGATAATGACGCCAAAAATAATGGGTCTTCTATATGCACTAAAAACAAACTAAAAACCCTCAATTAAATTGTCAACCTGGGGTAAGTAAACTTAGAGTTCTAGCAAAATATATGTCAAAGGTAGAAGGGCTTGTAGTAGTATAGTATAACTAAGTAAATGGCTATCTAAGGGCTAATATATTCAAGCAAAGCTATCTAATGAGAAAACCCTACTAAACAACTTGAAACTATGTAACCTAAGTACTTTTGGACCAAGGATCGATGGATAGTTCTAGAAAACAAATGAAAACCCTACTTGAAGCAAACTAGTTCATAACAATAAGAAAAAGAAACTATTAAGCATAACAATAAGAAAATAACAAAAGCAAACTACTTTAACTAGCCTACCTAAATTCAATGAGAAACTACCTTATGAAAGCAAGTAAATAAACAAGAAACTATACTATCAAAGCAAGAATAGACAAGTAAGCAATTTAACCTATTAAAGCAAGTAAACAACTAACTACTCTAAGATAACTTCTACTGCAAGTAAACTAATTAAGACTACTCATTGAACAACTAACTAAGCTAAGAGGCAAGTAAACTCTATTCTTAATTCAAACTTCAAAACTATTTCTAATTCATAAAAGGAAATCTATTTAATTGAAAGAAGGAAGAAATAACAACTAACCTTACAAACTGCTCTTTAATCAACCAAAGCAAAAGACTATCTATCCTACAATAGCAATAAAACTATTTTCTGATCTACAAAAGCAAGAAACTATCTTTTAACCTATAAAAACTCAAATATAGTGTTGGTGGTTGTCTGAATGTCTCAGGTGTCTTATAATATCTCGATGGGACTTGACAACAAAAGATAACTCAAGAGGTATAAGCTCAATACTGATTTGAATAGAAAAGTGAAAGGTGTGGATTAAACAATCCAATGAGAACTTAGCCATTACAGAAACAATCATCAATTACCCTACATATTCATGGAATTATTACTCATGTATTAACCATCAACAATATAACGAGATTTTAATTGTACTTCTATGCTATGTAAGAAAAATTCATAATTAAATTCAAGCATTAACTAAAAAATGGAATTGCAATCTAATTCTAGGAAATAAAGTACATAAAAAGAAACTATGCTATATCTATTTTAACAATTCAAAGTGCAAGAAAGAAAATGCTTAAAAATAGAAATTAAAGCATGACATATAAAAAGTAAACTAATGAATACATTAAATAACAACTAGTTAAGAAATATCAACATGAAAATAGAATAAGCAATCTATAATTAAAAACTGAAACTAATCCTATTCATCCACCGAATCCTTGTTAAGGAAAACATAAAATAAAACTATGTTCTACTCTGTTTCAAACTCTGTTTTAAACTTGACTCTAAAAGCATAAATAAAACACAATCTAATATCTAATTGCACATGGGGTTAGTCTATGAATTTGCAAATTTTTTCCTAACTACATAATCAACGCATATTAACACAAGCCTTCATACTAACCTGCAAAAGAGAGTTAAAATAATTAAACTACAACAACAAATTAGAAATCAAAGAAATAAAAGAACAGTTCATGTACAGGAAACAAAAAGAGACATCTAAGCTATGAAATGCATAAATAACATAAAGAACAATTACCAGACTGTTGGTGGTCCCCCCAGCAAGTCATGGTCACTTCTCAAATGCACACCACGAACTTAGCAAATTGATTTCACCATTAAAACTCAAAAACACAGCTTTATATAATTCTGGCAATTGAAAAATAGCAAAAACAGAGGAAAACGTTTTTATCTCTATCCTCTACTTCTTCTACTGCTTCTTAACTATTGTATGACCACCACAGTGGTATTTATAATATTTACAGACCAAGTGGTCTATCACTTCTAAAAGCAACAAATTACATTAATGGTGCCCTAACTACCGAAACAGAGCGAACCAATAATCGCCATGCTCAACAACCTAAACTGAGTTGTCAAGAGTTCAGTAGCTGGAGGGAGAAAGCATGAGAAAAAATCATGTTCTTGATTCACCCACCATTGGCCACCAATACCGTAACCACCAAATTGCTCACCATTTTTGTGCAGGACGCATTGTTGGATGGAGTGTCGGAGTGGGTACCGGATCGAGTACTAGATGGAGTCTCGGACGTAGAAACGTGATGCGATTTTGCCCTGTAACACCAAAAAACATGAATTAGATCCTTGAAAACATAAAAACGTGATCAATTATACTTAATATCGACATCAAACATGAATTATACATACTTGGTGTGGATCATACCATTTTGGCACAAAATTCCTCAAAACGCTTCTCCAAAACATGAAAAACACATATGTACATTCGACAAAAGTATCTAATCACTGTCATAAAATTGATCATATCTCAGGTCCTGCTGCACTCGAACTACGCGTAGCCCCTTTGGGAGGTACATAGTAATCATGGATTACTCGAAATCTCTCCGCACGCTATCTCGACTGACCGTGCCGGCTAGAGGCGGGATGTAATCGGGCAATATGGACGGCATCAACTTCGCATTTGCTAGGTCATCTCTATGTTCGGTTCTCTTTTCCACTAATGGTCAGGATGATCTGGCTCTGCGAGCAGTCGATGGAGAGGCTTTCACTCCTCTCGTCGATGACGCTTGAATACTTGGAGACATTGCTCTTTCAGACATTACTCTTTCAATCATTAGGTCAATGAGAACATCATCGACAATTTTCTCTATAGCGCTAAGCTCATCTGACATGCACGCTCATCGTTGAATATATTGGGTTCAAAGAGTAACCGCTCAATACAACAGGATGAATGGTAATATCACGATGATCACTGTGTGAAATCAACTAGTCTGTAGGATCAGATTCACGGTTAGAAAAAGTGTTCTCGTTGCGTGGTGCGATGGGATAAATAGATAACTTGGCAATGGATCTCTTGCAACGGGTGAAAAGCCTTCATTAACATAGTTCTATCCATTATGGCACGGTACCAATGGTATGGTGGTGAACTTTCTGATCATAAATGCCTTTCTACCCATTTCAGTCGTCGGTCTAACGGTTATACTGTCCCCAACGACTATATTTCATCACCATGGCGAAGTGCCATGTGACGCAGTTCTGATATCCCGACGAAGTTCCAATTTTGCAAATTTTCTTTCTACGAAGTTACCTATGGAACCTTCTATAACTTTTCTATTTTAGCTCTCAACTTAGTTTTCTAGCCTTCTTTCTGGTGAGCTTCGTCTCAAAATTCCTTTTTCGATTATGATTCATATCTTCTTTTGGCATAGTAACTTCACGCTGGTGAGATTCTTTCCTAGAAATCAGGGGTAATACTTCATATGTATCTGGAATAGGTACTTGATCTAGGTGGATATTGGTGGACACCCACCTTCTCCAACCAGCTCAAAACATTTTTCTGGCAATTTTGGTAATTTACTATTTTTAGCAGTTTTTCAGTTCCTGAACTTCCAGAGCCATTTTGAGGCCCTAAACGATGTTTTTTGAGAAAACGTGGAGCAACATGGATCGTACATCAATGTTTCTCACCCAAAATTTGTATTCCTCAGATAGATCTTTCCAACGAGCTATTGATTGCCCCAATCCGAGATCGTATACAAAAGTTACGCCCCTGGGAAGTTGACGTATCAACTACCCCCATCGGGGCCCACAAACCTTTTGGATTTTCATCTTCCGGGGTTAGGGTTTTGGATTTTACTTATGTTAAAAAGACCCTTAGAGCCTCATTGTAATAATCATGTTCTTGCGAATGCGTGTAGCTGTCACATCTCTTCTCTGAGATAAGATGCCACCATTCTAGCGTGTCTTTCACTTTGTATTTTTACAGCCTCTGTACATTTATTTAATTAATAGAAATCATGTATTACTGTATATTTGTGTTTATGGTTACATATCTGATACATTTCTATTATATTACTGAATATATATGATATCTCTGTGCATTTCTTTATTATATCTCCGCTCTCATTTTGTGTCAAAAATAATCCGGATCAGTATTCCAGTCTTTTGTGAATCTTCTAGTGTTCTTCCTACTTCGATATCCAAGTCTCTATTCTTAAATAGCTTTGCTCTATTATCATTTTCTTCAATCAAGTGTGCGATCCTCCTAGTCATGAAATCTTTCAACTCTTGCTTCTTCTGCTCTAATATTTCTTCTTCTTTCCTTCTGGCCCGATCTCCTTCAATCCAAGGTTTTCCTAGTAACATAGAAAATGGAGTGTTGTTCTCAATAAATTTAACAACTTCAAATTATTCCTCTCTTGAAGTTCCATTGGCATTCATAGATATCTGGGTAAGTCTTCCACATAGGGTTATCAACTTTCCTTTGAATAATCCTATTCCTCCCAATGAAGGAATCATAGCAGGCTTTCCTAGAATTTCCCAAGTTCTTTTTGTCATGATATTCACCTGTGTTTCCTCATCTAGAACATAGTCAATGTCAAAGTCTCCTATTATTACTTCAATGCATTATTTTTCTTTGAATATCTCTGATAAGATGATATGTCGATGGTCATTCAGGGTTTCTTTCATCTGTAGCAATAATTTTTCTGATTCTTTCTGGGGTTCTTCCATAATCTCAATTGCTTGACCTTTCTCGTGGTCTTCTTGTCTCATATTCATCCTTTCAAACTTAGCAATCATTCTAGGGAAATCCAAAACTTCATGGTCCATAGCTTTGCAACAGAGGCAACTAGGTCTTCTTCTAGGTCATTCCTTAGCTAGATGTCCCAGTTTTCTGCAACTGTAACAAAGATTCAATCCTCTCTTTCTCTTAAATGATCCCCAACCTTTCCTATACTGCGCACTAGGTGTTGATATTATGGTAGATTCGGGGGGTATGAACCTCTATTGTGAGATTTGACAAGATTAGAATGTTCCAGAAGGAAGAAAAGAAATGAAGGAAACCCTAGACAAGATGTTGGTTGTAGAAATATAATTAATATGAATTAATTAGTACCCATATGGAGACGTCATCCCCAACAAGTCTGCTAGAATCACTATAAATATAGGGTGTCAGTCTCTCATTTGACACACTTCTCAGAATTGTAAAGAGTAGTTTCTGCACACTACAGTCTAGTAGTTTTGTGTGCAAGTCCTAGGGAAGGTGTTGCGTCAGTTCTTGGGTGGGACTATCTGATCAGCTTGGTTACTTCTTGCTTGGTGCATTATCCTCTCTTGGCTATGGATTGCTACCAGGATTATTTCTCTATGAAGGTCAAGGTGCTCGAAGGATGCTCTTCAGCCTATGGTTGGGTGACAAGGGTATTGTCAATGGTAAAATGAGCACCATCTTTCATATTCTAACAGGTTATGGGCCCACACCTCCTTCATTTAGTCTAAACGCTGGAAGGAAGCATAGCCACTAGGATATTGAGCTCGTTGAGGAACTGCCACTAGGGTTACTAGCAGGAGTAACTTCCAAAGACACTGTCGCTAGGGTTACTAGTAGAAGTAGTTGCAGAAACCCTAATCTCATATCCGACACTTTGTGATGGAGCATCTCGCTCAAAAATAAGATATTCAGATGTGCCCTAACTCAACACACCTTTTGGCTCTATCAGAAGACAGAAACAACAAAGTTGAAGTTTTGGATCAAGGCATGACCAGTTACCAGTCAACCGAAGACATGAGTGAAACAATCAGTCTTCTACACTACTCAGCACTCACTGGAATGATTGAACATGACATGTGGATAATCGATAGAGGAGCTTCTAAGAACATGACGGGAGATCAAGCCAGACTCTCAAATCTAAATGAGAAGAAGACCTTGTACAAGGTAGAGCTTGGAGACAAAACCACTTACCCCATGGAAGGATTTGGCCAAGCCTCCATCAAAATGAAAACAGGTAACTATGTTCACTTAAGCAATGTTTTATATGTACTTGGTTTAGAAAAGAATCTTGTATCGATATCTTTATTAGAATACAAGGGAAACATAATAGCTTTCGTGGATGGAAAGGTGTTATCATGGCATAAAGACTCCAGCATAGAGAATGCTAGGGTTATTGGAAGTTGTGAAGGAAATCTGTATATACTACTAGAACAAAATGAAGAAGCTCATGTACACAACGAAGTCAACCCCAATGAGATTTTGCATAGAAGGTATGCTCACATTAACTATCAAGCATTACCCTTTCTCAAAAGGATGGTTGAAGGAATACCAGAGTTGCAGTCTACACATGAAGGAATCTGCAAATGATGTGCTCTTGGGAAAAATATCAAGAAACCATTCCCAAGCAACAACAACAAATATAAGGAGATTCTAGATCTGATACACTCAGATATTTGCGGTCCGATGCGAATAAAATATCTAGGAGGATCTTCCTACTACGTAATCTTCATAGATGACTATTCAAGAAAGACTTGGCTATATCTACTAAAGACAAAAGACGAAGTATTCAACAAGTTTCAAGAGTTCAAAGAAGAAATAGAAAACCTCACTAATAAGAATATCAAGATTCTAAGAACCAATAATGGTGGAGAATACACATCAAAGGAATTTGTTGCATTCTACAAATCGGTAGGGATTAGGAGGGAGTTGATTGTTCCTCATAATCCTCAACAAAATGGTGTAGCAGAAAGAAATAATAGATCCATTGAAGAAACTGTAAAATCCTTACTAAACGATCAAGGTCTATCCATGTTCTTATGGGGAGAAGCAACAATGAAAACAATATATGTGCAGAACAGAAGTCCTCATCGTATATTTAAGGACATGACACCAGAAGAATCTTTCTTAGGTAAGAAACCTAATGTGGAAAATCTAATAATATATGGATGTCCTGTTTACTCCCACATTCCCAAGGACAAGAGGAACAAACTAGAACCTTCATGAAAGAAAGGGATATTCATGGGATACAGTGATTCATCCAAATCTTATAGAATATATATTCCATAACAACACAAGATGGAAGTCTGCAGAGACGTAACATTCAATGAGAAGATGGACTTCAAGAAATCCATAGAAGAAACTATAAAAGAAGAAGAGATTGAAGAACTTAACGAAGAAAGCATATAAAAAAAAAATGACAAAAAGGAACTACATGATCATCCTATGGAGCCATGTGAAAACATTGATTCAGATATTGTACCTAAGACCAAGAAAACACCAGCTTGGCTTGAAGAGACCTTACAAGATGAATAAAGACTCAAGGTTCCAGAAGGAACATTTAGAAAGAATAAAAGACCTAAAAGATTTTCAAGTTATGCATCATACATGACAAAGCTTCTAGATGAAGAACCTACCACATTTGAAGAAGAAGTTCTAAAGGGACAATGGAAAGAAGCTATGATGGAAGAGCATCAATCCATTATGAAAAATGAGGTATGGGAAATCGTACCAAGACCTAAAGAAAAATCGGTGGTAACTTCAAAATGGGTGTACAAAATCAAACATGCAACAGATGGAAGTGTGGATAAATACAAGGCAAGATTCGTAGCTAGGGGGTTATCCCAGAAGGAGGGAGAAGATTATGACGAAACGTTTTCTTTGGTGGCTAGATATACTTCCATCATAGCTATCATATCTCTTGCCACTTCCATGGGATGGAACTTACATCAGATGGATGTAAAGACAACTTTCCTCAATGGAGCTATTGAAGAATAAGTATATATTGAACAACCTCAAAGGTTTGAGGTACATTCCAGAGACACTCACATTTGCAGATTACATAAATCTCTATATGGACTCAAGCAAGATCCAAGGACTTGGTATGCCAGAATGGAAAACTATCTAACAAGACCTGGTTTCTCCAAGAGTCATGCAGATCGAAACATTTACTATAAAGTCATGGACAATGCACCTGTAATCCTACTACTATATGTTGATGATATATTCATAATAGGTGAAGAGACTCTCATCATCCAGTGCAAGAAGGAATTATCTTTTGAATTTGATATGAAATATCTAGGTCTCATGCATTATTACTTGGGACTAGAAGTATGGCAGAAGCATGGTGAAGTATTCCTTGGACAAGGAAAGTATGCAATAAATATCCTTCATGAATTTGGAATGATGTATTGTAAGTCCATGGGCACTCCTATGAATGCAGATATAAGAAAAGTAAAGGATCCAGATTTTGATCCAGTAGATCCATCTCTATATCAACACTAATTGGGTCATTGATGTATTTGGTAAATACTCGACCAGATATTTTCTTTGTCGTGAATACACTAAGACAGTTCCAAGTGGAACCGAGACATGAGCATTGGATAGCTGCAAATAATGTATTAATATATATTCATGGAAAAATAAACTATGGTTTGAGATATACCGCATCCAAAAATATACAACTTCATGGATTCACAGACTCATATTGGGAAGGAAGTGTAGAAGACAGAAAGATCACTTTAGGCATGTGTTTAATCTTGGTCTCCACTATGATATCTTGGGGCAGCAAGAAACAGAAGTATGTTGCACTCAACAAAACAAAAGCAGAGTATATGCCAGCATGTGAAGCATGCACAGAAGAAATATGGTTAAGGAAGTTAATCTACGATTTATTTGATCAGATTCCATAATCGGCCATAATATATTGTAATAATCAGAGTTGTATAAGATTATCAGAACATCTCGTGTTTCATGAAAGGTTGAAACACATTGAGATCAAATACTAATTTATTCAAGATAAAGTCCAGGAAGGAGAGGTAAAGCTCCAGTATATCCCCATTAATGAGAAGACAACAAATATCTTGACAAAACCTCTATCCAGAATAAAGTTTGCATATTTCTAAGAGAAGATGGGGATCGCGGAAATAACTCCCTTAGTTGAAAGGGAAGAAATGACTCTCCAAGTTGGGAGGGAGCACTAAAAATATTATTGAAGACAGTTATTTTATTTTTTTTGTGATTGAAAAATAGTCTAGCTCGACAATATTCTTTCATGTTCAGAAAGTGGATTGAGATTTCTGACGGACAACGATTTCCCATTGTGGTTAACATAAGAAATGGTCCAGATTGCTGATATATCATAGAAAATGACTTCCCATTGTGGTTAACATGGGGAGTGGTCTAGGGAAGTCTCTCTTCTTGAGGGTTACTCAAGAATACTGGCCCGCCTCGCTGGATAATGATTTCTCATTATGGTTAACATGAGGAATGGTCCATTTTGGAGGTTGATACAGGACAGTATTTTCCTCTTGTGGTTAACGGAGGAAATGGTCTGGACAATCATTTCTTAGGTTTTATACATTCTCTTTAGGGTGAACTTTGATTAGTGTAGGAGGAATGTCCTAGGGTGGGGAATTGTCCAGGCTGAGCAAATAGGGACAGGCATTCCTTAGGGTTTATACATTCTCTCCAGGGTGCACTTTGATTAGTGTACGAAGAATGGCCCAGGGTGAGGAATGGTCCAGGTTCATAAGATAGGATAGTTATTCTTCCTTTCTTGAGAAGAATAATCCAAATATCTCATTGTTATACTCTAAGGGCAAATATTCTTTCATATCTCACAGATGTGAGTGAAAGATTGGCCCAGATGATTCAGTTTATTTTTAACAATATTTTATGTGCAGGTTTTCATGAGATGATTGTTATGGAGATTGCTTGTCTCCAGACAATAGAGATATACTATTATGGTGGATATGTTCCACTGTTTGTGACTATGTGTCATGGTTTGAGTAGTTTTTTACTACCATGGATAGACACAGTTGTGTTCTATCAATTGATATTGTACCAGTTGTCATAGGAGATTATCCAATTGGATAATAATGGCAGTGCTCATGATACTACTAGTTGAATAGTCTGTTTGTGCTCAAGACCATACCTACCTAGCTAGGAGGGAGTGTTGATATTATGGTAGCTTCGGGAGGTATGAATCTCTATTGTGATCTTTGAAAATATTAGAATGTTCTGGAAGGAAGAAAAGAAATGAAGGAAACCCTAGACAAGATGTTAGCTGCAGAAATATATTTAATATGAATTAATTAGTACCTAGAAGGGGAATTCAGACCCAGTAAGTCTGCCAAAATCACTATAAATACAAGGCACCAGTCTCTCATTTGACACACTTCTTAGAATTGCAGAGAGCAGTTTCTATGCACTGCAATCGAGCATTTTTGTGCGCAAGTCCTGGAGATGATGTTGCGCTAGTTCTTGGGTGGGGCTATCTGATTAGCTTGGTTACTTCTTGCTTGGTGCATTAGCCTCTCTTGGCTATTGGATTCCTACCATGATTATTTTCTCTGTCAAGGTCAAGGTGCTCGGAGGGTGGCCTTCGGCCTATGGTTGGGTGACAAGGGTATTGTCAATGGTAAAACAAGCACAATCTTTAATATTCTAACACTAGGATCATGGTAGCTAACCTGCAAATTTTTTTTTCTAGGATCCTACATTCATTTGGTAGTCCAAACATTCTCTCTATGCATAGGTATAACATATCTTTCACTATTCTTATCAAATATACTCATATAAAATCTTCTTTCATCTATTAGCGCCCTAGTTTTTAAGATAGGACAAATCTTATTAATAATACCTATATCCATACTTTAGAAACAAAAATTTCCACTAATATTATCTTCAGCAGAGCACAAAGCTTCCAGATCTAAAACTTTTCACCATTCTTACCCTTATCAGAGCAGAGAGCTTGCAGATATTAACTCTTTTCTTTGGATCTGACCTTTCTTGGCATAGAGCTTCAGAGATCAAGTAGAATATTGTGCACTAGGGTGATAGATATATGCACAAAGATTTCACAATTTCAGGTCAGATCTTCACCCAGTGCTTCTTTTTTCTTAGTTCCCAGCAATCACAGTTTTAGGTCTCGACAATGAAACCAATTTTTGGCATAGGGGCAGACCCAGGGTTCAACGCTACAACAACACACCAACAAAACCCTAACTACTGACCCTTTCAGCAACACCTGCAAAGTAGATGAAGTCTCACTCGAGGTAGAGGCAGGGGTGGTTGTAGGACTCAGATGTATGCAACCTTATCTGGGACAAAAATTTGTGATTCTGACGCTTAACAGAGAACTCATTAGTTAACATTCATCAATATTCAGTCTCAGTTACAATGTAGTTAAACCCTAATTACAGAGAATCACATTATTCAACCAGATCTAGCATCTAGCAGCACTTAGCATGACGAAACAGATCATATATAGCAGATTCAAGCACTAAGCACATGTATATAAGTCATATCTAACATACATCTATATCATTAAGCACTGAGCATCAAAAAATCATCCATCTATATTAAAGCACTAAGAAAATAAACACATAAACACATTAATACATCGTACAAAGCATAGAAACACAACATGTATGTGGTTCACCCCCACCCTGGGGCTATATCCACTAAATCTTCTCTTCTTTATTATCTTTGGTCAAGCTTCTTACAGGAACATAACATCCAACTTCTACTCTGCAGAAGACAGGATATTTGTGTGCACTCCGCTAGATCCTCCTTCTTCTCACTAGGGTATAGCACCAAGCCTTCACATAGTCTCTTATAGTTACTTGCACTAGACGTGCAAGCCTCACATAGTATGCACAAAGCACTTACAACTCGTGATCACACAAATCCAACTCTAGCACTTAGCCATTTGTATCTCTATATCCTCACTACATAGCCTAGCATCTATTTATACATACAAAATAGGCCTAAGCATGGGTAAACCCTTGGTCCGAAATTCTCATACCTGTTACATAATCCCAAATCCAAAAAAGGGCCCTAAAAGGGGAAGAGATCCTATGATCTCTGCTTCATCTTGCGCTCCACCTTCAACATCTTGTCGAAGTCCCAAATCAGGTCAAACATGCCCAAGAATCCTCAGAACTTGGTCAAGGGCCAAAAGGAGCTGTCTTAGCGCAACCAGGAGATGGATCCATGGATAATCCTATCTATTTTGCGAGTAGTAAGTTTTTGCAAGATGAGCACAACTATATAATGACAGAAAGGGAGGGTTCAACTATGATTTATGATTTGCAGAAATTTATACATTATTTGTTAGGTTCTCATTTTAAGTTCTTTACTGATCATTCTACATTAAAATATCTAGTTAAAAAACATGTGTTGGAAGAGAGAATTTGTAGATGGTTTCTATTGTTTCAAGAATTTTCTTTTGAAGTGATTATTAAGCTTGAAATATGCAACGTAGGGCTTGATCACCTGTGTCGATTAGAGTTAGGCTAAAGTGGTGGAGCAGTTGATGATCAAATCCTAGATGCAGATCTGCTTCGGGTTGAGGCCATACTAGAATACCTGGAAGACATAATAGTCTTCTTAAGTATAGGATCCTACCCAGAAACACCATATGGTGGTTAGAGCAGTGGACTATTAGTTGATTGCAGGGAAATTATATAAATTGGGACTAGATAGTATCCTTAGGAGATGTGTCTTGGATCATGAAAGACAGGATATATTGTGGGAGTGCCATAGTGGAGTTGCAGGAGGTCATGTGGGAGGAAAGGCCACTACATAGAAAGTTCTTCAAGTTGGAATATGGTGGTCCATGCTCTTTAGGGATGTAAAGGAATATGCTAGATCATGTGATGTCTGTCAAAGAGTGGGTAAGCCATCACAACGAGATGAATTACCACTTCAAATAGTTTGCGCTTTACAAGCATTTGAGAAGTGGGCAATTCACTTCATTGGGATGATCAATCCCACAACTAAGAATTCAAAGGGTAGGTACATTATTACCACAACTGACTACCTTACACGTTGGGTTGAGGCATCAAATGTTAAGGATTGTTCAACCGATATTGCTGCTAGATTCATTTTTTAAAATATTATCACTCGATTTGGATGTCCTAGGAGTCTGACCAGTGATTGGGGATCTCATTTTATTAGTAGTACCATATAAAAGATTACAATAGAGTTCTTGATCCAACATCATAAAATTATTCCCTACCACCTACAAGCCAATGGAACAGTAGAAGAATTTAACAAGATTCTAGAGAGAGGATTAACGAAGGTTTGTTGCGCAAAAAAGAAAGATTGGGATGACAGAGTTCCAACAGTACTATGGGCTTACAAGACAACCACAAAGAAACTCCACAAGTACACTCCATTTCAACTAGTTTACGGGAAAGAGGCTATGGTGCCTATAGAATTCATTACTTCAAGTTTGTACATTGCATAGATCACACACATGTCGAAGGAAGAATCAGTTGTCCAGAGACTCATGCAGTTACAAGAACTTGAAGAGACCAGGTTTTTAGAAAACTTCCATCAGTAAGTTGAGAAAGAAAGGTAGAAATCTTGGCATGAAAGACACATTAAGAATAAAGTATTTGTGTAGGGAGACAAGTTCCTACTCTATGACAGTTAGTACCAGAAGCATCCAGGAAACTTGCACATGCATTGGTTGGGATCATTTATAGTTGCAGATATTCGACCTTCTGGAGCAGTCAAACTTGCACAACTGGATGTTATGTTGCAGCTAGGATGAGTGAATGGTGCTCACCTGAAACCCTATATGTCTCAGAACTGAGCTAAAGGACTATTTATCTAGTCTGAAGGAGCATATATAGTAGTTAGATTTGAGTTTTCTGCAATTTCCATAAATTCAGTTAATAAAGTCGATGTGTTCAGTGTTGCGTCGCGACATGTAGTTTATTTTATTTTTCTTCTTAAGTGTTTTTTTACGCAGAACTGCTTACTCAACATTGGAAGATCAGAAGCATCAAGAAACCATTAATGAAAATAATCAATATGATGGGGACCCCTTTGTGGGCGGAGGGAGAACAAATCTGAACACAATCTGAGTCCATGTGCCACACGAACCTAGTCTAGTCACATCCTTTATTTCTATTACCGTACCCTATCTGAATTCAGTTAAACCATAAAGTCATGATACATGAAGATTCCATCAGTATTCACATCAGGATTCTCATCCATCAAACTATAAGTTATGAAATCGGCCACATCCTTTTCCAGCTTGCACAGTAAATGCTAGAATCTCCCAATAGGATTTACCCCATTAACCCGTTCCATTGGAAAACTTGGATCCAAGTTGTGTCCATAGGGTAATGATGAAAAACAATTATTACTGAACCTGCCAGTTAAGCCCGAGTATAAGGCTATGAGAACAACTGTAGAACACATTGTTTCCATAAAGCACTTAGATATTTTTTGAATTCTGCATAGTGAGAAAGCCTGTGTAATCCTGAGACCCGTAGTTGTGATCCCCAATCCTTGTTCCACTATGGAATTTGCTGATAATCCAGAACGCACAATGTTGAGAGCTATTAGAAGTCAAAGTGTTGTGTCCAAAGACACAGTGCCAGATGAGCCACCCCCAAGTTGAGGTCGTGGGTGATCTCAAGGGGAAGGTGGAGCAGGTCAAGTTCCTCAATCTCAACTTAACAGATCAAGTCTTGTTCCCCCAGATGAACATAGAATGTTTCTGGAGTATCGCTCCAGATGAGTTGGGAGGCATGCAGTTCATGATAAAGCCCAAATTTATCAACCTATTTAACTCAACTATCATGAACCTCGGGGACCTACCAGTGTTCGGTACCATTGGAGAAGTTGCTTGGTGCACCATGTTTCTGATCAGCTGGGTGCACGACATAATTCTCTAGTTGGATAGGTGGTATCCAATTCACGCTGAAGACATCCACCAGCTTACGGGATTGTCCCTCGAGGGAGAGGATGTGTGCAAAGGGTTCCAAGGTCCCAGTAAGAATGAAAATAATAAAGGGGAGCCCATCCTATACCAAAGGTTTCACACATAGAGGGGGGGGGGGTGGCTACTCCAAAATAGACCAAATACTACCTGAGACGGGCAACACTAGATATTATACTTTATCTAGTACATTCACGAGGCAGTATTCCGAGGGAGAATGTGATCCAGATTTTATGAGAAGAACGAAATGAATACAGATTATTAACAGATTCTTAATACAAAATAATAGAGATACAATAAAATGGGTTTTCTATTCAATAATGAAATAAGATGAAACTGTAAAATGCAGCGGAAACAAGCTGGCTGGAATGGTGACAGGTTATCTCTGAGAAGAGATGTGACGACTGTGCTCATTTGCAAGAAGATCCTTACAATGAGGCTCTGAAGGAACTTTTACAATAAATAGGAATGCCAAAAATCCTAGACATCCAAAAACCTAACCCTAGGAGATGAATCGCCAAAAGTCATGTGGGCCCCGTTTGGGTAAGTTAGTACATTAACTTCCCGTGGTCGTAATGTTTGCATATGATCTTCGTTTTAGGAGTATGATAGCCCATTGGAAATGTATATTTGAGGAGATTCATTTTGGGGCCTCAATCATGCTGTACGAAATCATTGAGAAGCTCGATCCCGAAAAACCTTCATTTAGGCCCTCAAAATGGCCCCAGAAATGAAAACTGCTAAAAATAGTAAATTGCCAAAATTGCTAGAAAATTGTTTTGAGCCAGTTGGAAAAGGTGGGTGGCCACCGATATCCATCTAGATCAATCCTCCCTTATTAGGAAGAAATGGTATCCATTGCATTGAGTTCCCCCATCAGATGAGGAAATTTCTGTTGAATTTGGCCCCAGGTGAGCCACTTGCCTTGGTGCAGGAGCTGCCCTTCTTTGACAACTCAATAAAGATTGATCCTTTGCTATCGAGTTCCCTTGATCTGTGTGTCCACAATATGATTTTTGGATTCCTATTGGATGTAGTCAGGGTTGAGATATGTTGGTGTCATTTGTTCTCCTACGTCTGAGGTGTCCAATAATGGTGGGAAATAAGGGCGAAGGAGATCCACGTTGAACACTAGGTGCAGGCCAAGGAAAGGAGGATTGTTGAGCTCAAAATAATTATCCCCCATGGCCTTGGTGATGGTGTAAGACCCATAATAGAGTGGGCAAAGCTTCCATTGGGGTCCTGTAAGGCATTCTTTCTGCAGGTGAAACCAAACTTTGTCTCCCACCTGAAACTTATGTGGCACCCAATGTTGACCATGACATTGTTTGTACTTTCCATTGGACTTCTGTAGAATATCCTGAACTGTTGTCAGATGTGTTGGATCTACTCAATGAACTAGGTGGCTTTGTCAGCTTCAGTTGGAATAGGATATGAGTCAGACGAGGTGACCGCGAGGGGAAGTGAAACATCTATGGGACCCAATGGCTGGAATCCCAACCCCACCTGAAAGGGGTTGTGGCCGATTGAGCTATGAAGGGATCGGTTGTAGCAATGATGGACATAGGGAAGGCTCTCATCCCATGTGTGAGGGTTCTTTGAATTATACATGTGAATGATATGCAAAACCATTCGATTTACAACCTCGGTTTGGCCATCTGTCTGGGGGTGGAGGGTCGTGGATTTGGTTAGCTTGGTGTCCAGCAGTGACCATAGGCTCGACTAGAATGTGTTGAGAAATTGACTGTCCCTATATGAGACAATGGTTTGTGGGAGTCCAAAATGTACCCAAAATCGTTCAAAGAAGAGCTTGGCAGTGGCCTCTGTTGTGATGATCTTCTTGCAGACAACCAGAATCGCCATCTTAGAAAAGTGGTCAACAACCACAAAAAGACAGTCATTTCCCCACATGGTGGACAGGAGGCCCGACATGTAGTCCATTGAGATGGATTCCCATGGCCTATAAAGAGTAGGAAAATGGGTGTACAAGCCCTGTTTCTTAGTGGTTGGTTTGGAAATAGCACAGACAGTGCAGGACATGATATACTTGCTGACCTTCTGTCAGAGTTTTGGCCAGTAGAAATGTTTCTATAGAATCACCATTGTATTTTCGACACTGAAGTGTCCTGTCACTTGACTGTAGTGGGATTCCCATATCAACTTCACTTGATCGCTTTATGGAACATAGATATGGCCAAGACGACACAAAAACCCATCCTAAAGATAGAAATTATCGACAACTATGTTTTCACCCAACATTTGGTAGGTGGTGGCGAAGTTTGGGTCTGTCTCATAGAGTTGGGGCCATTCATAGGTCTCATGGCCACAAGAGTCTAGCACCATGGTGAGTGTCACGACTAGTCGTCTATTGAGGCAATCAACGACATGATAGGTGCTTCCTATTTTATACTTGATGTTGATGTGGAACACTTTTGATGGCAGTCACTCTGCAATTTTCCTTATGTCTACATAAACTACAGTGGCTTATGATCAATGTGGATGATTGTCTCCTTCCCAAGAATGTAATGTCTCCACTGGTGGTAGACTTGCACAATGGAGTACATTTCTTTATTTTAAGTAGGGTAGCTATGGAAAACATCGAATAGTGTCTCACTATGACAGGCCACGGGGTGGCCGTGCTAAGTGAGAACGATGCCCACAGGATAGTCTGAAGCATTTTTCTTGATCTCAAAGGGATGCTACAGGTATGGTATTGAAAGTACCAGGGATGAGCACAAGCGCTGCTTCAAATCATTGAATTCTTATTGTTGGTACCGGTCCCATGCAAATTTTTCCTTACCACCACCCTAGTGATTTGGATGAGGGCCCATGCAATATGGGAGAATCCCAACACAAATCCATGGTAGAAATTGGCAAGGCCTAAGAAGCTCCGAAGCTCAGTGAGTGTGGTTGGGGTTGGCCAGTCACAAATGACTTGGATATTTTCTAGATCCAGATGTACACCACACTGATCAATGATGTAGCCCAGGTAATGGACCTTGTCCATGTCGAATGAGAATTTTTCCAAGTTGGTGTATAGCTTATGCTACCGCAGGGTGTGCAGAACCTGTTGAATATGCTGCAAGTGTTCAGCCCAAGTCTTGCTGTAAATGAGAATCTCATCTAGATACACCACTACAAAATTATTGGTGAATGGTCGTAGGATAACATCCATCATCATCATGAAAGTGGTTGGAGCATTTTTCAAACCAGAGGGCATGACCAACCATTCAAAAAGGCCTTCCTTTGACTTGAAGGCGATCTTCCATACATTTGTTGTTCTATAGGGACCTGGTGGTAGCCATACTTTAGATCAATCTTACTGAAGTATTTATCCCCCATGAGTTGATCAAGGAGGTCATCGATTCGGGGAATTAGGTATCGGTTTTTGACTGCGATTTTATTCAGATCCCGGTAATCAATGTAGAGTCGTCAGGTTCCATCTTTTTTATGTACCAGCATGACTGGGCTCCTGCAAGGTGATGAGTTGGGACGGATATGCCCCTTGTGGAGAAGTTCTTGGATTTGTCACTTTATCTCCTCATTCTCTAACAGAGAGCAATGATAGATTGTCCCATTGGGAAATGGTGCACATGGGGTCAGATCGATGGGGCGCTTGACCTGGCAGTGCAGAGGTACCCTGATAGGTGAGGAGAAGATATTCGAGTATTCTTCCACGACCTTATCTACTTGCTTCTATTGTGTGGAGAGGTTATATGTAGAGACTCTAGATGTGGCTATGAGATTTCACTTATTTTGAGAGTGAATCATGAAGAAGAAAAACTTCCCCATCTGAGAGATGACCTTCCTGCATTGCTTAGCAGAGATCAAGGAAATAACACTAGGTGGGACTGCCTTAGTTATCCTGTACAATTTCCTGTTCAAAGTAATAATAACACTACAAGGCCTAGAATCATATATAGCATGATGTTTCCATAAATAAGGTTGGCCCAAAAGAACATCACAAACTTTGAGAGGAGAAACATCACACAATACCTTGTCTTTGAAGGGCTTGATGCCATATGACAGTTGACACTGTTGGATAACACATAGATCACTTCCTTGCCAGAGCCATCCAATGGTGTAGGGTTGTGGGTGAGGCATTGTGGGCAGGGCCAACCACTTGATGACCTCTGTAGAGATGAGGTTCTTATGGATACTGCTATCAGTGATGAAGTGCAGTGGGGTGCCTTTTACCAACATTTGTGAATGGAAGAGGCACTCTCCTTCTTCTGGTTCATATGGTTCACGAGGCTGGAGCTTGGTGGTAGAAATGGTGACATTGGGTTTTGTGTCAATGATCTGTCTTCCCCTTTATAGTTATAGCTCAGAGTCAGAATCCACATTTGATTCAGAGGCTTTCACTTCGGCCACCAATGACTTCTTTCAGCAACAATCAACAGTGTTATGCTAAGGGCTCTTATGGAAGTCACACCACTTCCCAATATCTTTCTATCTTTCCAATGTCCTTCTTTGCTTGTGGATTGGACTGGATGTCCTGATACTATCCATCTTTTCTCTGTCCTTTGTTTTGTTGGTTGGGGCTGCCCTTTCCTGGATTTTGTTGTGAGGGCTTCCCAGACCCAAGTTGCCACGTCTTTTGTTTGAGCTTCTACTTGATTTTGATGGCATATCGGTAGGCCGCGACCAAGGATGAGATGTCTAAAAATTCCATTTCAGTTTGTATTTATCTATGCATAGCACCATGATACTTGAGAACCAGTTGTCACTCCAAATATTTGATACCCATCTTGGTTCACAAGGTATGGAAGATATTTGTGAAATCTGACACTGCTTGGTCTCTTTCTTGCTGCAGTGTGGTCCATTTGGTATATAAGTCGTCATAACTTCCGACAGGGTAGTATTGTTCCTTAATAACATCCCTGAAGAAATCCCAGGTGGTTGTGACTGTAAATAAGGAGGGTTCCTCTATTTCCTTTTTCTCATAGAACGTTTCCCACCAATCGTTGACACGGGGGACGACTTTGAGGAGCGCAAAAGTAATATTTTCTCTATTCGAGAAGTTATGGACAAAACAATACCCTTCTAGCAGATTCAACCACTTGTCAACAACATATGCGTCTATCTGAACTTCAAATTTAGGAATATCAAAGTTTATTTGTACCTTGAAGGGGGTGGCACCTCCGATCAAAGAAGATGCGTCGCTTGTTGGTAGCCACCGAAGGATTTGCACGAAACTATCCATCATATCATTCCTCTATTACGTGAGGGCTTCCTTAATCAATAGTTTGAAAGGATCTCATGTCTCATCATTTTTCTTGTCTCCTTCCATGAGAGGTCACTTGGTCATGTGAGAGATTTTTTCCTCAAGAGAAACAAGTTCAAGACCCAACTCTTTGTACTCTGACCTCGTTGGGGACATGCATTAAGACGACAAGGATAAGACCACTCTGATACCACTGATTCAGATTTTATGAGAAGAACGAAATGAATACAGATTATTAATAGATTCTTAACACAAAATAACATAGATACAATAAAATTGGTTTTCTATTCAATAATGAAATAAGTTGAAACTGTAAAATGCAGCGGAAACAAGCTTGTTGGAATGGTGGCGGCTTATCTCTGAGAAGAGATGTGAAAACTACACTCATTCGCAAGAAGATCCTTACAATGAGGCTCTGAAGTCCTTTTTACAATAAAACAGAATGCCAAAAACCCTAGACATCCAAAAACCTAACCCTAGGAGATGAAGCGCCAAAAGTCATGTGGGCCTTGTTTGGGTAAGTTAGTACATTAACTTCTCGGGGTCGTAACTTTTGCATATGATCTCTGTTTTAGGTGTATTATATCCCGTTGGAAAAGGTATCGCCAAGGAGATTATTTTTAGGGCCTCAATAATTTCATATTCTACAATTTAGAATATCGATCCCGAAAAACCTTCAATTAGGTTCTCAAAATGGCCCCGGAAGTGAAAACTGCTAAAAATAGTAAATTGTCAAAATTGCCAGAAAATTGTTTTGAGCCAATTGGAAAAGGTGGGTGGCCATTGATATCCATATGGATTAGAATGCAAGTTGGATGCATTATCAGTGGTGGATTTTTGTGCCAATGGAGTTGTATTCAATGGGTGTTGTTACCTGTTGGAGGAACTACCCGTGGCTTGCAAGGAAGCCCAGGAGAAGGGAGGCACCTTCACATATGGATACCTGTTGCTTGTGTTCATGATGCTCAAGTGGAAATCACCCACTAGAAGACCATTGGTTCTAGTAGATAAGGGGATCCTAGCAAAGATGCTTGATCCTTGACATTCAAGGGCAGACTTGGAGAACACAACCTTCAACAACAAAGCATTCTCCAAGTGGTATAACGAGCTCATTGACGCAACACAGAGGTTGCGCATTCCACAGGATCTCCTCAAATACAACACGAGGAACATAGCCTTCAACATGAACCAACACCATACATTTGTATGGCCGAGGTATGCCTACAGGGAGGACTTCCACTCAAGGATTTTGTCGTTCTACTTATACGAGGAGGCCTTTGACAAAGAGGTAATGTTGTGGCCTAGATTTAAATGCAACCCGCTCAAGTTGGGGATGCACTATGTTTTTCCCACTGAGCTACTAAATAAGAAAGGTAAAGAAGCGGAGGTTTGACCGAGCTTAGGCTAAGAGGAGAAGAAGAAAGAAGCTTTGGCACAGATGGACTCTGAAGAGGAGGAGGAGACACAACCACTAGAGCTGAAGAAAATAACATTGTTGATATTATCACAACTACCAGAGAAATCCCTGTTGACAGGTAAGTATTTAAATGAAATCCTAAGAGATATGTTCATAACAGAGCCAGTGGCCAAGAATTTCAGAACATGGGTCTCGTTGAGAAAATTTTTGAACCCCCAACCCCTTTCATCCATCGTCCCCCACACTCTCTCAACGGTCCATGTAGCCCCCAACATACATATTTAGGATGACCCTGAGCCTGACACCCATCCATCCACCATCGTCACTGAGCACCCTCCATAACCACCAAAACCCCAATCACCACCCCCAGAAACCAACATTCCACCCCAAACTACTGATCCAGAGCCCATGTAGGTCGATCCCCCAAAACTACCTGAGCCAGAACTCCCAGAAATAAGCCCAGAGTTACCTGAGAAGAGACCAAAACTTCCTGGTCCAAATATAGAAGTATCGGAGTAGAGACTGCAACTAACTAGCCCAAACCCTGATGCCCAGGACTAATAGATTGTACCTTTTGTGTAGTACAAGGACACTCAAATGGTAGAGAAGCCACAACTTCAAAGTCCCCAACACATTGCCTCAACAACCGAGGTTGAGGGTGCCATGGGAAGTGAAAATTCAGAATAGGAGGCATGCAAAGAGGTAGAGCTACCATAGGTTCAAAAGGAACCAAAATCAACTTTAGGGACAAGCGCAACGTCAATGCATGAGAAGACGAAGTTAGTTCTCCAAAACCCTCAGCAGTGCGCATAGTTGTTGCAACTCTACATGGAAAGAACAGAGGTTCTGACGCTCTTTCCATTAGCGTTGATGTTGAGGCTTGTGTTAGGACCACCCACAGGACAGGAGGAGGTAGAGACTCATTCAGAACATTCAATGGCCAGTGGAATTACACTACATGTTGTTGATACTGAGAGGGGGGTGAATCAGTATCAAGTACAATTTAAAACATTTTTCAACTTATACTTAAAACATTCAATTATATCCAATGAGCAATTAACAATAGTATAAGAGCTACGCCAATACACCATAATACACCATGCACAATATATGATAAATAATCAATAGTAATTGTTCAAGGGAAGTAATGACTTCCAAAGGTAGCTACAACTTCCAAATGTAAAGGGAGGGATAAAAATCCAAGAGGAATATACAATCCTCCAATATCAAGAGATATTTTAACTCTCCATCCTTGCCCCTTCCTTCCACCCAAGAATATATGAGAGATAATAAAACTTTACAATAAATCATCACCATCAACCAATCATCACATAGAACTTGATAATGATTCCTGAGACTTCTTCAATTTCTGAAATTCTTCAATTCTTGGAATACTCTGATCCTGTAGATAATATTACTCAATGTATTCTCTGAAATTCCTCCAATTTTCACTCCTTGAATCCTCCATAAAAAGAAGTTATAGAGAGAATCGTAGACCTTGTTCAATTCTGGTTTATTTAGGAGACTGAAATTGTATAGAATGCCCCACGCTCAATATTTAACATAAGATTATGAAACTCACACACAAGAAAATAAATTCTGTACTATTTCCAATGAAATTTGTCCCATGTCATTTGGATTCTCTATGAAGAAGTTATGACTATTTTACCTGGAACACCTGTTTATTGACTAGCTTCAGGACTGGTCACAAACCCTATCTTCCATAGAGTGTATATCCATAATTATAGTGAATAAAGATATGAAATTTTTACCATAGGTACCTTGATATGTCTTCTCAATACCATAAAAATTTCACTATCTGAATCTTTCTATAAAAAAAATTATAGAAAAAATGGTAAGATGACCTGAAAATAACATACCTTAGAACACATCACCAAAAGACTTCATCCTCCCTTGAAATCCGGCCTTCTTTACTTATGATTTCCTCTCAAATTTGACTTGTGTATAAAATGAATGTATAATGATATTTATTTATACCATTTATGTCACTTCCTTTTGACATTAGGGCCGACCTGACAATTTCTTATTTTGTAATTCTTTTCTTTAATTATCTTCAGGGCCTACATGTACTTCCTTCTTCAATTCACTTTGTCATATTCAAAAATTAATTTCTCCTCAACCATAAGGATCCACATGACATGCCACATACCACCGGAAACAACATGATGTATACTATCCATCCATGAGTCTTGTATCTACATGTGCATTTTCCTTCATGTCCAAATACCTTTATCAATCTTGCGGTCCAAAACACATGGCTAGGGTTGACATCAATGACAACAACCAATCTTCCAACAATCTCCCCCTTTGTCATTGATGGAAACACTCATGCTCCCCCTATCATCATGATCTCAATTTCTCTCCCCCTTTGAC
>JZKD02S0578592.1:183408-199102 GCA_000966675.3 Picea glauca
AGATTCTCATCTTCTTGTTGAATAATTTTTTCTTCATGATTTTCTTCTTCTTCATTGGAATTTTCTTCTTCAATGTCATTTCTTTCAATCCTTGGATGAGGAAATTCAAATTCAAAATGACCTACTCCACAATTAAAGCAAAAGAATTGACCTCTATTTTCTTCTTTGAAATCTAAGATGTTGTAATTTGCTTCAACTTCTTCTTCTTCTTCTTCTGCTTCTTCCCTTACATAAAGGTATTGTAGCTTGTCCCAAATCTCTTTTGATGATGCACATGATGCCACCTTGGATTTCATTGAATCTGTCAACCCATCCAGGATGGTATCTATTGCCAATTTGTTGTTCCCTTTTGCTTCCTTCTGAGCTACAGTCTTTGGTTTCTTCAAAGAATTGTATCCTAAAGAAACTAAGAACCAAACATATACCCCAAGAGATTTAAGGTAAGTTTCCATTCTATTAATCCAGTATTCAAAATTCCTTCCATCAAATGGTGGAATCCCATTTGGAATTTTGTCTTCTATTTCTTCTTAGGATCTTGCTTCCAATGGTTAAACTGTACTGAAGGTAACTTGCTATGATACCAATTGTTGATACTGAGAGGGGGGTGAATCCACTCATGAATCGGTAATGGATACAACAAACCAGCTAGGTGTCTATGTTCAACATTTACCTTTTGACATTCCAAAAATTTAGCAATAAAATCAATGACTTCTTTCTTCATTCCTAGACAATAATATTGGCTCTTGACAGCTGCAATAGTTTTCTGATAACCTGGTTTCCTAGAATAAGGTACATTATGCATTTCTCTCAATATCAGATTTTTCAGTTCCTAGGAATTTGGTACCTAAATTATGCTCCTCTACGTCAGAATTTCATCATTATCTAGCTTATATTCTTCAATTTTCTATTGCAAATTAATTTGCTCTAATTTTTCCACTAATTCCTTGTATTGCAAATCTGATTTGGATCTGAAACATCGACAGTCTATTGAAAAAACTATGGCCATTTCGATCAATCATGAAAACCCCAACCACAAAAATCTTATTAATCATCCTCTATAATTCCGTCTTTCAAATCTGATTGGCACATAATAATGGTTGTAGCATGCAATTCATGCACTCTTTTGCTGAGTGCATCAACCACTTTTTTCTCTTTCCCTTTGATATGATTTATATCAAAGTCATATTCACTTAGAAACTCTAACCATCTTCTTTTCTTATAATTTAGAGTTGGTTGATCAAATAAATTTTTTAGACCATTATGATCTGTCCTCATCTCAAACCTTTTCCCCATGAGGTAGTGTTTCCATTTCCTCAAGGCATGCACTATGGATGCCAACTCCAAATCACGAGTGGCATAGTGTCTTTAATGCTCCTTCAACTTCCTTGATTCATAACATATAACAAACCCATTTTGATTGAGGACCCCTACAAGTCCTTCTTTACATGCATCTATGCATACAATGAAGTCTTCATTTGGGTCTGCAATCCTTAGTATTGGAGCACTTTTTAGTTATTTCTTCAAGTGTTGGAAACTCTTTTCACAATCCAATGTCCACTGAAATTTCACACCCTTCTTCTGCAAGGAAGTGATTGGATGTGAAATCTTTGAGAATCCTTCAATAAATCTCTTATAGTATCCTTGCAAGGCCCATGAATGATATGACCTATGTCACATTCTTTGGCACTGACCATTCTCTAATGGATTCTATCTTCTCAGGATCCACTGATATCCCATCCTTTGAAATGATATGTCCCAAATAATGAATTTGCTTCTGATAAAATGAGCACTTGCTCAATTTGGCATACAACTGATGCTCCCTTAATACTTGCAACACCATCCTCAAATGATGCTCATGCTCTTCTTTTGACTTGGAATATACAAGGATGTCATCCAAAAAGACAATGACAAACTTGTCTGAATATTCTCGAAAAACACCATTCATTAAGCACATGAAAACAATTGGTGCATTTGACAACCCAAATGGCACCACTGTGAACTCATAATGACCATAGCTTGTCCTGAAGGTGGTCTTGCTGATATATTCCTCTTTAATACTTACCTGATGGTATCCCAACCTGAGATCTATCTTTGAAAATATCTTTGCATCCTTTAATTGATCAAAGAGATCATCAATCCTTGGCAAATGATACTTGTTCTTTACAATCACTTTATTCAACTGACTGAAATCAATACAAAATCTTAATGTCCCATCATTCTTCTTCATGAACAAGATGAGGGCACCCCAAGGTGACACACTTGAGCATATATACCCCTTCTTTATAAGTTCTTCAAGTTTCATTTGCAAATATTTCAGCTTTGGTGTACTCATTCTATAAGGATTCTTTGACACTAGAGTTGCTCCAGGAATTAAATTTATAGAGAAATCAATATCTCTCTTTGGGGGTAGTCTTGGTACCTCTTGAAACACATCTTCAAACTCTTTTAGGACTGCATAATTTTCCAAATTTGTCACCTTATCTTTAGGTGTCTTCCATATGAGCTGCAAATATTTGACACCCTTTTCTATAACATTTATTCCACTGCAATGCTAAAATTTACATGATGGTTACTACCCTAGGAATTCCCTTCACTTTCCTTAGGTTTTGTTCCTCATCCAAGAAAGTAAATGCCTTGTTATGAAAGTCTAGGATAACATGATGTTGGTCCAACCAATCCATCCCAATTAGAAATTCATAGGAACCTAAAGGCAAGATGTTCAAATATGCCCTGGTGTTCAGTCCATTAATGTTTATAAGACATGAATTAACCATTTCATTAAAAAAATTTTTGGTTCTGGTAGCCAACTACATGAACCAAGATTTTCCATGCTTGCTTCTTGGAAAATGAAAACTTTCCACCATCTTAGGATCTATATAACTATGAATATCTCTTGAATCAATTAAAATAGCAATGGTTTAGTTGTTGATCATACCTTACACTTCAATCATATGTGATTGATACTTTGATTGTTTGTTGTCTTGGGCTACATAGATCCTTGGTACATTTCTTCTCATGTCCTCGACTATTTCAACTTCCTGTACATTGTGAACAATCCTCACTTTTTTCACCTATGTGAGGACAATATCTGAACATATGATCTTGTTTACAACCCCAACATTGAATAGATGGTTTCCTTGGACTTTGAGCCCCTGCCTCAATCGTTTTGGGTTCTCTAGAAGTTGGCTGTCCCTGAGGATTATTTCTGAAGAAAGGTGGCTTAGTTCCCTTCTTCCTCTGATCCATCTTGAATTTCTTCTTGTCTTCCGAAGCTTTTTGGAAAGTTGTCCTAGATTTTTTCTGATCATATAGGCATTTATCTCACCTTATGGTCTCCTCCAATGTCTTGGGAACATCATACTTTATTTTTTCACCGATGAATGATGACAATCCACTCAAATACCTTTGAATCTTAACTATCTCATCCTTGATGAAGGAAACAAATTCCAAAAACCTTCTTTCATACTCATCTATGGTCATACTCCCCAACTTGAGTTCAAAGAACTCTTTCATTTTCTTGTCAGCGTATCTCTTAATCAAGTATTTCTTCTCAAAATACTTCTTGAATTCCCTCCAAGTAACACTTTTCTCTTTAATTTGTTGCATCTTCACAAGTTGATCCCACCACATGGATGCCTTTCCCTTGAGTTGATAGATGGAAATTCTACCTTCTGTATGAGAAGAATAATTATGCAATTGAAAATACTTTCTCATGCCCAAAAACCATGTCTCTACATCTTCATCCTTCTTGTGCTCACCATCAAATGTAGGAGGTTTGATTTTGTTCATTTCTCCTCATAGCTCATCCACCCCAGACCTCTTATGCTTCCTGATAGGGGATGGACTTGAGCTGTTGTGTGCCCTCTTATTGGAATGCCTCGAGGAGTGATGGTAATGTATGCTAACACTTCTAGTTGTTCTTTTGACATCAGGAGACTCGTGACTTCCTAATTTGCTTGAGCCACTCTCCTTATCCAATTTATTTTCTATTATGTTCAAGATTTGCATTAACTTCATGTTGAAGTCCTCTTGTTGTTCCTTGGATCTCATAATCCTTTCATTATCATATTTATGTCTTTGGACATCCTTCTGTAAATTTTTAATGGTCTATACCATATTCATGTTTTCATCCTTTCCTTATCCATGTCCATTGGAGTTTGTTCCTTCAACTCCCAAATGGAAATCCATCCCTCTAATCTCATCTTCCTAGCTGTAAGTCCCCTGTGCATCTTCCATTACTATGGAATCTATTCTGATCATGATCTGATCTATTTGTTGTTAAATCTGCAAAATGTACAGCCAACAAAACTTTGTCAGGCTAACAACTTCAACATTTTCATGAAAAAATATGAACCATTTTGGTTCAATAATATATCAAAATTATTTCTTCTGATTTCCTGAAAAATTGAATGCCCAGATTAATTTTCTTGGTGTATAAATATATTATGTTGTCCAATACCTTCAAACTCCTGCTTCCATGGTCAATTCTGAGTCTTGAGCAAAAAGTTATGGTTATTTGAAAATTGCCCATTAATTTTCCTATTCACACTTCAACTTGGCACAACTCTGCGCTGTAATTATGAATTTTTGCACCTAATCCATTGGAGTTTTCATAGGATCTCAATTGGGTTTCTTCATATACATATTCTGGACACTTTGTCCAAGTTTCACCTTTTTGGGGGCTCTGGGATGCTAGTTACAACCTGTTGAAGTTCCAGGCCAATTCGTGGTTTTGTTCTCGAATGTTACAGGTACCTTATTTGTCATATTAAACATTTTTAACATGCCTAGAAATTTAATTCAGCTCTAGGAATGTCTTCTATGGTTAAATAGATTTCCATTGACTGCTCATGTGCCTCAATTTGATTCTGAATCAGTAAGTTATGGATCTTTGAAGTTAGTTGGGTCTTAAAATTTACCCTCTGTTTGTGTTATAACTTTCTTATAAAATCTTCGTTTGACGAATAGTTTACACCATTACAAAGATATCTTATAGCTCTTTTATTTGATATACATATATAGAGTGTACCTTGGTACACTTTGTTCTCGTGGTTTTTGCGTTGCTAAAAATGCTCTTAAGGGCCTCAAAATTGCGTTGCAAAAAGATGACGTTCAAACAATATAAAATGTCGCAGAAAATCGTTGGTTTTTTGTTGTTGTTCATCCTCCATACGACTTCACACGCACACATTTCAAACTATACACCTAGATTTAGCATGCACAACAACACCACAAGGTAATTCATGCTCTGTGCACCTATAACCATTGTGCATCACTTCTCTGTCGCACACTACGTTTGTGTCGTGCACCAACATCCACCGTGCAAAATTTTGGTTCTTGCACTATTACCCGTTGCACACAACTTTTGTATTGCATGCTGATATTCCGCACCCATTTCACTCTATGGGTTGCACCATGCCAAAGTTTAGTATGCCTCGACCATGCACCAATACACTGCGCACACCATTAACTAAACTGTCACATGACAACATATACCCACATTGCACATGCACCAACCAAACTCCTCTGTGCTCTGCCAATACTATGCACACCATGCACACCATTATTATGTGTGTGCACACCACACACACATTATTTTGCATACGCACACCGCACACTAGTATTATGTATGCTTCACTCAATCCGCACTGTACAATGCTAAATTTAGTACGTGCACCCACATGCCAACATTTTTTCGCACGGCGCCAATTTTAGCGTGCACATCCGCACACCAATATTTTTCCGTGCAACACCAAATTTTAGCACGCGCACCCGCACACCAACATTTTTCAGTGTGTCACCAAAATTTAGTGCGTGCACCCACACACCAACATTTTTCTGCGCAGTGCCAAAATTTAGCACGCGCACCAACACGCTAATATTTTTCCGTGCAGTGCCAAAACTTAGTACATGCACCAACACGCCAATATTTTTTCGTGTTTCACTAAATTTTACATATCACAAGATTTTTACTACGCATCATGCATTTTTAGTGCACCCATCTACGCACATTCATTTTTCTGCGCATCGATTCTTCGTGAATTCCGTTGTAGAAATTGGGGCTTTTGCCTAACTTTTTCCCCAATTTTTACCAGACATTCTGCAACTATGAAATTTGTTCAATTTCACCCCAATAACACCAATTCAACCTCTGCAACAAAAAATCACTGCGGTTGACATTTTTGGAACATTTTTTTCCCAAACTCAAGTCATGAATTGAGAATTTTAATTACTAATCTTGCTCCAACTATCATGGCTTCATTGTAACTTCAAATTCAACCAATTCTAGGTTTGAATTTTCTAGAACATATATTAAATCAATAATATCTCACCACATGGATGAATTTCTCAATTTTCCCATGAATTTAACAATAGAAATTGGGGATTTTTCCCAATTTTGTGCAATTGTTGTTACTTTTTACCATGGACGCTCTGTAACTTGAAATTTGGCCACCTCGAAATCAATCCTTTGTGAAATTTCACTTCATTTCAACTTGCTCGGTCCATCCAGGCTCAGTGTTGAAAACTAAAGCTTTGATACCATATTGTAACATCCTCGACCACCCACATCGAGGCATGCTACATGAGAGAACACTTTTATTCTCTCTGCAAAACATACTGTAACATACCCAACATCCAACTGAGCTATGCCACATAAATTTTTCGAAATGCATGCAATTAAAAAATATACACACAGAACTATTATGGACTTTATATATAAAATGTAAACATAAAAATGCATTTTGTAATTGCACAGATTCATATTGAAATAACAGTAAACACATACATGCAACATATACAGGCAAAACCCATAACTATAAAGATAGTTATAAAAACACATAGGATAAACCCACAAAAATAAATAGGTAAATAATAATGCAACATGTAAATTTATCACACAGTTGACACTTATCTTGGTAAGAATATCACCAACTGTGTGCAGACCTTCCATGATCCTCCCATCCTTATACCACATTGCTCATCACTCTCAGTATTGGGTCACTCCCGAGATGGGACTAAACTCCACCCGGGTAAAGGGATTCCTAACCAAGCTAATGACTCATAGACAATAGGAAAGACTCCATCACAGGTGCCCACTCAAACTAACAACCTATAGTCCCTCATTCCCCACATGTTTGTCCCACCCCAGGAAGTGTTTCCCTTCTCTGCTCAACAGTCCTTCAACTACTCCACTTCCTTTCCAGGATTCAACAACAGGACAAACAAGAAGTTTCAAAGCCTTGTAGCTACAGTTTAACACCTTCAGGAAATCAATTCCCAACAATTCTCTAACCCAGAGAGGAATTTCTCACAAGCCTGGCAACCCACCTCTTCAATATCCGAAGGGCCTGACAACCTGCTTCTTCAGTCCAGCTCCCAATATATCTAGCTACATAAACAAGTATGTCTATGGATACAGTTTCAGGTACAATGACATGAAGGTACAAAGGATAGCTCAATGAGTGTGTGAATTCCCATGCATGATTGAATGGATAATTGAATGATGGAAGGAATAATGATGGAAAATGAAATAAGTCCAAACAATATGTATGCATGTCCCCAAATTGACACTTTTCATGTTGGGGGCTACTTTGGCCCACTTGTCCCCATCTTTAAAACTTAGGATAAAATAATTATCCATACTTTATGATTTAAGAAAAATTAATATAATATTCCTTTTTGGCTTAAGCTCCCTATCTTATCCCCTTTTCCTTAACTTTTAGTCCCCACCCTTTCCCTAACTAGTGGAGTTTAGTCCCCCATACTCTTTTATCATGGTCGGTCTATGCACATCAATGTATTTTATATTAATGTTGAGACATATACAAAATTAGATGCACTGGCCTTTAACATCTAGGCTCTTTGGCCTAATAATCACAAAAATGGCTCATCGGCCTATAAAACATAGCATATACACAAAGGCTCCCTAACTTCAAAATTGCACGGACTTAAGTTGTTGTGCACGGTATCCAGGAACGTGCACACTTCCTCATTTTACTAAGTAGTACATGCACGCACTATGCCATGAAAGGTGCATACAAAAATGATATCAAACAACTCACCAACTTAAGTACATTTTCATTTACATTACAATTAGGTTCAACTTATGGATATTACACTACACATATGAGCACACAAGGATGCAACCCCTTCATCTCATTACCTTGAAAAGTGGCCAAAAACACACTTAGTTGGAGTGATCAGAGCATCAACTGATCAACTGGAGCAGAGGCTCCAACAAGATGAGAAATTTGCAGAGTTCGCAAGGGAGGAAGTGCTCCTTGCGCAAGTGTGCAAAAAATGATAAGAACACACAAAGATCCAGGTGGATCGCAGATTGGAAAGAGTTTAGGAAAGGCTTGCTAAAACCTAGCCATAAATTCATAAGGTCACACCCCAACTACCAGAAGTTAGTGATGCAGAAGAGCCAAAGCATCAGATTGAACTGCTCCAAGGAGCATGGTCACAATTAGCCATTTGTCTCAAGCATATGGAAGTAAAGTTGCAACAGACTCAACATGAAACAAAACAATAACCTAGGATGCTACATGAGCAGATGGAGAATATTGTGCTAGAAGGCAACATTTCCTGAGCAACACTACACAAGCACACAGTTGAGTGCACAAATATTTTCAGAGAAGTCAACGATTGGTTGGGAATCATTGCTAGGCAGAACCAAACTTTGGAGGACGTACACACTAGAAACTAGGCATTTATTGAATAATTTGCAGATATGATGGATCCGTTGGAGAAACAACATAAGTTTTATTGGATTCAACAAGCAGACAATCAATTGAATTCTCTATTTGAGGTGCAATCTGTAGCTAAGAAGGAGCTGCGTGAATTTTGACCTTTCATTCAGACTGTTTACATAAAAATGCATTAGGTCGATGCAACAACAGACTCTGAATGGAACTATTTGGTCGCATCTAAGCCCAAGGAATGTGTCACAAATGTGATCCAACAGTTCATCGCCGAGGCCTCACTCCTTGCTAGGAAATGAGAGGATAAAGTTGCAAGATTTTAGGAAGTCAAGAAGCGGTCCCTGGAATTGGTCCCTTTATTTGAAGAGGCAGAGGAAGAGAAAGTGAAAGAAAAAGAGAAAAGGAAAGAGGAAAAGGAGGACAAGGGAACACAACAGTTTCTCCTAGAAGCTGTGAAAGAGCCGAGTACTTGAGTTGAGGGCGATTCAAGGCTTGTGGTCGGAGCTTGTTGGGCCCCTCGTTTTTGAATGAGAAGATGCGCAAGAAGGAATACGGTCCCAGTTTTGGTATAGTACGAGTTGCACAGGCTACATAAGAAGCTAGACAACATAGCAAGGATAAGTAAACGAAGTAAGTTGTGAAAAGGACAACACAACGCCAGTAAGGAAAACACAGTTGCAATAGAACAAGAAATAATGTGACCTCAAAGCCATAAGACACTACTCAGCTTATATATATGGATGAATATGACTATAAAAGGGTTGTTGTTGTTGTTCTCGTGATTCTAAAAGACTCTCCCCTTGTTGTTAGTATTACTAGGTTGGGTTTGAGTCTTGTAATTGTAATCTTTACACATTTTTGGGAAATAGAGCTTTGCGACATGGGTCCAGAGCCATTAGTTTATAACAGAGCATCACTTTGTATCTTTGAGGTTGTATCTGATAAATACATGAAGATAATATATGAAGAAGGATCCAAATTTTCAAAATATGTTGCCTCATTCCATGTTTATACTTATGCATTGTATCTTTATAGTACTTCTTTATTCTTCATAAGTTCCACATGATGTTTTTGTGCATGAATGCTTTTCACAACCTAAGTAGTTTCATATCCTGAGCGTATGAGTTTAGATCTACTCTGTAGTTATTTTTTCTTGTACAAGATCGGGATGAATATTGAAGGTTCAGTGAACCCTCCTAAGTGTTCTCCTTTCCCTTCCCCATCCTTCTGTCTTGGTTACGCTTTGGGTGAGACTTCTTCTCTTCGGAGGATATGAAAATGCCAACGCTTTGGAATACATGATACCTTTTTTTGGTAACCTGAGAAGGACCCTGGTCACCTCAATTCCACACCAACATATCCAACCTGTCACTTTCATCGATACTCAACCAAATCCTCTCACATGGATCATACACCAAGGACACATCTCAACTAGATTTCCAACATCACCAACACATGCCTCTACCAAGCATGCACCAAGATCACCAAAATACTTGTTGATGGGCGTACATGACACATCATCATAATGGAAGGTCAGATCCGGACTGGGGTTGTGTAATTAACCCAAGCCGTTTGGTATGAACTGACCCGACGGGTTTAATGGCTCCGTTAGCCAACTAAGGTCCTAAAAATAATAAAAGAAACAAACTAATCTAAAGCTATGATTCTAACAATTTATATACTAATTAAAAGTGTTCAAATAGAAACGTGAATATACAAATGATTATAAACAATCTATATACAATTTGCAAGTTTTTCTTGAAATCTTGTGAAATGAATGTTTGTAATAGTGTTTCTGACTAAGATAAAGAAAGAACATAAATCTTTTTTTTTTTTGAATGTTTAAATATTTAAAACTAATAAATACTAAGCAAATACAATTGAAACAATGACACAGTAATAGTCAAAAGCTAATTAATGAAATCATTGTTTCATTAATAAATAATTAATAAAATAACACACACACACACACTAATGTGTTGCTGATCAACAAAACTGAGTTTATCTCTCTGTGTTGTTTGAGCTCTTGTTTGTCCTACTTTTAAGGGAAACCTATAACATAACAATACTAGTACTTCTAGAATAAATTCAAAGAAGTGTTTGATATTTGGAGTAATTTAATAACATTGGGAAGAAAACTAATTAAAAATCATGTGATTTTAAGATAATCAATATTTAAGAATGAAAGAAAACTCAATTCTGAATCTTGATACTATCCATCATTTAAAATTAGAAATAAATTCAACAATAATCAAATGATTGATTGATCACACCTACAAAATGGAACGACAAATTATGGACAACATCTAAATATTTAACAGTATGAAACACAATATGATGACAAGGCTAAAGATAAATCAACCATAATAATATCTCACACAAGTCTAAAGCAAACAATGAATTGATTTCCCATATCAATTCCCAAAATTACATGTCCATACTGTAGTCTTGGAAGATTTTTTTGGGATAATAGACTTTTTTTTCAAAAAAATTTAACACATAAAATTGAAAAAATTAATACATAAATGATAGCAATTAACCATGTATTGATAAAACAGACTAAATCTAATTTAAATCAATGCATAATCAATTACTCTAAGAATATGAAGATATTATAATGAAAATAAAACCATTATACTCACAGGATAAAAGCCATTAAGCAATCTGAAATTTCATATTCTTCTTCGAGAATACTCGTCCATTCTCCCAAAATTCCAACCATCTGTTACTCCATTTGAAAATAAAAAGTTAGAAAATAAATGATATACAAAAAAGAAAGGATTAAAATCCTCCTCTTTGAATTTCTTGGATCACTATGGCTCTGAATTTCTCATATATTTATACAATGAATGAACAGTCTGGGCATCACTAATAATTTCCACCACCTGAAATTTGCCTCGTAAAGGGACGTGAATATCTCTCAAATCATGCATTTGTTTGGGAAATTTTCTACGTGAAATCTAAATGGGTCCATTTGGGAGATGGTTTTTCAACCGTTTCTTCAAATTCCTCACAGTTTGGCTGCAATCAATCCCGCAAAATCATGTCTCTGTTCTTGATGCATTTCCAAATTTTATCTATTGTTGCTCATAAAGTTATTTGCATCAATCCAATATTATTTTTGGATAAATCATCTTGAATGTATTTAGATAATAAAATCAAGCCATGATCATATCCGTACCAAATAACTGATAATAGAAACCTGTGAAACAAAAAGAAACCTAAATTAATAACCTAAAAATTGTGAATAAAACAAAATCTAGAACAATAAAATTAAAAATGAATTTAAACTAACTATAAGTTCTAAACAAGCATTGTTTATAATTTCCTTTCAAATATGATCTTAAAATTCTAGAAGCTTCAAGTTAATGGAGAAGAGAAAAATATTAATTTTGTTTTTTTTACAAAATCAAACAAATGATGGATAATTCTTTTATTAAATTATTATTTTTATTTTGAAATGAGATGCAAAATGAAAAAAATAATTAATTAATTAATATCACTAAATGATTTTATGAAAATGAGAAACCAACCAAGATATTATTTGATGAAGTATTGAACCCATTATTCAAAATATTCAAACTTGCTAATGAACAAAAGAAAGAACACAATCATAATTTAAACGAAAGTAAACAGTTAATAAAAATTATCATTTTTGTTTAAATTGAGATTTCTATGCTTGTTTCTAAATTTTGACATATACTCTTGTAATGAATATCTCATACTATAGTGAATGTCATAATTTTGTCTCAAAGAAAGCCAAGGTACGGAATTATTTGAAAAGGTTGATTCTGTAGCTCATTATAATTATCAAGATTCTAATGGGGGCCCTTTAAATTTTGTAAACTTTAGGGGGAGTTGTTGGGGCCCAACAAATGACGACTTACTTGGTGAAACAATTATCTCTGATCTGGTAAGATTTCATCTCAGGAAGAAAAGAATAAGACTTGAAAAAGGATTTAAGCTCCCAGAGATAAATTCACTCTGAGACCATATAGTATTAGGATAAGCTCAATGTTATAACCAGACAATAGAATTTTCGTTGTAGGAGATTATAACCTGAAATAATGTCTTAATCAAAGAGTCACAATGTTTATAAAAGAACTCCAATACCTTTGACAAAGCCACTGCTACTAGCAGGCATCCATAGACTCGACATGGATGTCATTTAACCTGGCACTCAAATGCTTAAATTCCATCCAATAGTTGTATCCACATGATGTATACTTCCATAAAAGTTAATTTAAAAACATATACCTCCTACCTCTCGACTTGACATTGCTTCACTGCCAACAGGCCTGTTCAGTACCCTGATGAAGTTGTCTTGGTATCATGTGTGCATTTACACACTGCCAACAAGCTCGTTCAGTACCCCTAAGGGTTTACACTCACTTCCCACACTTAAGAGCTTCCAACCCTCTTATGCCACTTTTAAATAATAATACAATTATAGATTTCTTGATTACAAAGAGAGCGGGGTGATACTAGAGGTTAATTGCAATATAGGTGAATAGTTGATCATGTTATTTATTTGCTTTCAAAACTGGAAGTTTTATCATGGTTTAGGGATTTTAGATTTGCTTTAAGAAATCATCTAGAGAATGGGGAAGCACTTAAAAGTGATTCCTTAAGAATATGGATGACGTAAAAGGTTTAAATATCATCGTAATTATCAAATATTTAAACCATATCTTTGGTGTAATACTCTGGCAAAGACAATTTGAGCACAGAATGAAAGTGACAATTGACATAAAAATCAATTGTCTGAGTATATCTTAATATCAGGAGCTCTTTGAACTATTTCAATTTGCTTGAAAAACACAAGTCTTAAAACAAATGTTTCCTTTGAAAATAGTTCTTTGATCAAAAATATATTGAATCAAAAAGACAGATAAGAAGAAAATGCATTCAAAGAAATCAAAGAAAACAAAAAACACACAACAAACCAAATCAAATTTTATTAATGGGATTCAAAATCAGAAGTACACAAAATCAAAACAGCAAAAGAAAATTTTTTAGGAAATGATTTTGGCCAATGATAAACTTGAGCTTTTGGATCCACTAGCATCTCACTGTAAAATAAAGGAAGAACTAAATCATATAAAATATAATGTGTGAGCAAGTTCTTTTCTTAAGATAGTGATGCATGAGATGCTACTTTGACCAAGCATTATTATTAAAAATAAAAGAGACTAAAAGAAAATAGAAAAATCCTTATTAAGATGAGTGCAGTGCTACTTGTGGCACCTTGGGTCAGGGTTGAATTCATGTGAATTGATAGTTTAATTTTACTTGTCTCTTTACTTTCCATTTTAAAATTTCCATGATGATAATGTGTTTTTGAAAAGAAATATTCAACGAAAAGTAGAGAGAAAATCATTAAAGTGGACTTCCCTGACAACATTCATATTATGGTTCTCTCGGTGTACCCAATTGTGTTCATAATTGCATTATTACACAAAGAAACATTGAGAAAGAAAACTAAAGGAAACCTACTCTAACTACTAAACAAATCAAAATACTAAGTGAAGTCATGCTTCCAATGTAGCCATCAAAGTAACTACAATCCTGCAAAGAAAAAAAAATCAAATATTAGTAACAATAATGGTAGTATATCAAAATATGACAAAAATACATCATACTTACCTTTATCATAATCATTTAAAAAAAAATCAAGCATGACCTTACCGTTCCCTTGAACATTCGTTCTGTATGAATCCTCCAGCCATTCTGCAATTTTGTCATTATATGGGTCACAAAAACATGAAAAAATGAGATTGTGAAGCTTGTGAGAGTTAAGGGGACCTGACATAACCATAGGCCTATAATGAAGTGCCCCATCCTCCCGACAATTTTCCTTTCATTCCATATTTTCTCCATCTGAAGGATATAAAATAAGTGTGTCAAAGTTACCTCCTTGATCACTAAATAAGGTGAAGATAATCTTACCATTCCCTGGAAACTTTTTGAGATATGAATACTCCAACCAATCTAGAATCCTATCATAATACATGCAATTACTAACATGGTATTGTGCGAAAGAATTCACATACGAAAAATATTCCCGATGAGAATAAAGTATTATATTATCATGGAAAGAATCTTGTAAAAAGGTCAGATCAAGATTGCGAGAACTTATCGTGATTTTGTATCAGAAATGAAGTGTCCCATTCTCTTGAAACTTTTCACTGAGCTCGAATACATCAAGATTAACTATTTGAGGTGAACTAAATGGAATTGCCAACATTTTTGAATAATCATAATTTGTAACAGTATTTGGTCGATTATACTTTTCAACCTCAAATAATTGATCGTGGAAAAATTTAGATCTTTCTTTAAACACAAATTGAGATGAATTAATGGAAGATGTAATTTGAGACTCTTTCAAAACATTTCTTGATTTACCCACAGATAATTGATTAGAATAAGAATCAATATGTTCATGGGGAGAATTATTTTCCTCTTTATCTTCTATTCGATAATCTCTATTAATTTGTACCTTATTATATAATGCATAATTCATTCCAAAGTGATCTAGAGAACATGATTTCATAACATGATGATACAAAATATCAAGGTACAAGGAATAATATGTAGGAGAATTGAGGAGACAAAATGCATCTTCTGAAATGATAGGTATATGTTGATTAAGGTTGGTTGTCATTGATGTCAACCCTTGAAGAAAGCCCCGTAGCACAAAGGCTTGGGTAATGGACCCAACATTTTTTATGTAAATATGAATCATTATTGTTTTTTCATGGTTGATAAGAAGTAAATATGGATGAACTCCAAAGTGAACCCCTTATGGTGAAATCCCTCACAGAAAGACGCTATGTGGAGTAAGAGAACCCATGCTTAATTGTGGAATAATGAAATGAAGGAAAGTGATTTTGTCAGGGAAAATATCCTAGATGGATAGTTCTTGTCATGTCATTTCTGGTGGTATGTGGAACGTCACATAATTCCTCACGGTTAGAGAGTTATGGCCA